>JAWPHD010005378.1:0-164899 GCA_037043455.1 Cyrtodaria siliqua | reverse complement strand
TTTCAGGAAGTAGTCGCTACAGACTTGTTTTTGAAAAAATATTTTTAGCCGTGGCGGCCATTTTGAATTTCCGGCCGACCTGAAATTTTGCTAGGATCAATTAGACATCAAGAGCAACAATCCTGTGAAGTTTCATGAAAATCCGTCAAGTAGTTTCGGAGGAGTAGTCGCTACAAGTTTTCATCATATAACTCTACGTAAACAAAGATGGCCACTGGCAGCCATGTTTAACGTCGAATCAAAATAATGTTTGACTCTGATAACTATCAAGTCATGCTGATCATTTTACAAAAAGTCCCATATCAATATCACTTATAGTTTTCAAGACGTAGTCGCTACAAACTTCTTTTTAAAAATCTATTTTTAGCTGTGGCGGCCATCTTGATTTCTGGCCGACCTGAAACTTTGCTAGGATCAATTAGACATTAAGAGCAACACTCCTGTAAAGTTTCATGAAAATCCACCAAGTAGTTTCAAAGTTGTAGTCGCTCAAAATGTTTACTATATAACTCTATGTACACAAAGATGGCCGCTGGCAGCCGTGTTTAACGTTGAATCAAAACAATTTTTGACAAGGACCAACATCATATCATGCTGATCATTTTAGAAAAAGTCCCATATCAATATCACTTATAATTTTCAAGAAGTAATCGCTACAAACTTGTATTTTGAAAAAATATTTTTAGCCGTGGCGGCCATCTTGAATTTCCGGCCGACCTGAAATTTTGCTAGGATCAATTAGACATCAAGAGCAACATTCGCGTGAAGTTTCATGAAAATCCGTCAAGTAGTTTCAGAGGAGTAGTCGCTACAAGTTTTCATTATATAACCCTATGTAAACAAAGATGGCCACTGGCAGCCATGTTTAACGTCGAATCAAAACGATTTTCAACAAGGACCAACATCATGTCATGCTGATCATTTTAGTAAAGTCCCATATCAATATCACTTATAGTTTTCAAGAAGTAGTCGCTACAAACTTGTTTTCAAAAACCTATTTTTAGATCTGGCAGCCATCTTGGATTTCACATCAACATGAATTTTTGCTAGGATCAACTAGACTTCATGGGCAACATTTCTGTAAAGTTTCATGAAAATCCATTTAGTAGTTTCAGAGGAGTAGTCGCTACAAAAAAAAGTTTACGGACAGACGGAAAGACGGACGGACGGACGCCACATCACGGCATAAGCTCTGCTGATCTCTGATCAGTCGAGCAGTACGTTCAAGGATGCAAATCCCTTTCTGTTAATGTACTCGTGTGTGTGGGCAGCCGGCTTTTGGATAGGGATGAACGTGCCGTCCACACATCCTACCACATTAGGGAATTCTGAAACAATAAGTTGTTACTATACATACTAAGGAAACAAAAACATGAAAGTCTGCAACGATTATTACAATGGCAAGTTGGGACCGTTATAATTGTATCATTGAATTGAACAATATCTTATCTATAGTGATGTACGACACTGAAGTATACCGGTACTGCTTCAAGTATTTCGTAAACTTTGTTCATGTTATTTTTATAACACGATTCAGTTTCTCAGTTGATATCACATTCCATCCATCTATACATGTATATTATACCTCATTCGCATATTCCACTCTTTGTTTAATGTGATGTCATCCGGTCCATAAAGTTGCTTATTACATGTGTTACTATATATAGTAACAAAAACGGCCCGTTTTTCGTGTAATACAGGCATTATCTATGCGGTCATATTACACAAGCACGTGAAACGGCGGGCCAACTTTCCGTATGAAGGGCCAAAAAACCCATATGGCGGGCCGAAAATCCATTTTAAATCTAGACTGCGTGTCATACATTTAGCATTAAAGTATAGATATTTGTTTTAATAATCGACCAGAACCAGTCAAAAAGTGCATCGACACGTGCATCCAACGACAACTGCGGCGGTTGAAAATGGCAGCCACAATGCTCGCTACCCTGTCAAGATTACCGTAGTGTACACAGGAGATCGTCAGAAGAAGATACAGAGATGAGGATGGACATTAATGAAATTGTGGAATAATGAAAAATAAGAACGACTCAGTCTAAATCTAAATATGACGTGAAAAAAAAGTGTGACTTACTCGGAGACGTTGAACGGCTCGAGAAAAACCAACCTGAAGAACTAAATAAGCATTTAGTACTTTTTTTTTTTTAACCATTACAAAAAAAGATGGATCAAGGGCCAATAATTCATATATTTTTGAGTCTGACATGCGATAATTTGGAATAGATAGCAGTCCAGTTTCGTATTTTCGTATGAAAATACCACAGTAATTCGTTTTCGTATGAAAATACCACAGTAATTCGAAGATAGTGCTGACCCGTTTATCAACGAAAAGACGACCATCATATGTACCTAAATATTTCTGGTAACGTATTAAATTATACATGTACTATAACTTACTTCACAGTCTCTATGCAACCAATACCATTCGTAGCGGCCGTATTTGTCCAACTGGCGACTAGTTCCCGCCGTCTGTATTTGTTCTGTTGTTTGACCTCATTCGCATTATATATAAACTGATTTAGTTAAAACAACTCATAGCTGATTGCAATACGTAAACTAAGTTATAAGATTTGCATAATTCGGAGACAACAGACGATTTAGCGAGTACATTCAGTGCAACAGTAGGGGAGCAGCCTTGATATTTTCCTACATCTTTCAAATATCGCAACCACGCTTGACAACGAAAAGTAGTACGTCAACTTTCGGCAACGTCAAAAAAAAAAAAATGTCCGCCATTTTGAATTTTTTAAAACGCATAATTTGGAAAATTGTGACAATTTTTGATCATGAAATTTCATTTCCCCTTTAGGTTTCGTGATTTTCGTCTGTACCGACTTTTTTTTTAGAAGCTCTACTGCGTGATCAATTCATACCCGCCTTGTAAAATGTCGAAGCGAGGGGCGATAACTCTAAAAGATGCCATCTTTAGAATACGATTAAAATGACAACAACCGTGTGTTTTTTGTTAAATAAAGTACGAGGAGATACTTGAATTGTTGTTTTAGCTCACACATTACATGAATTTTGCTGCATATCACGAAAAGCATGTTATTTCTTTATCAAAAGTACACGAAAATACGAATTGTTTGATTTAACTGTAATTTTGACTCGACTGACCTCGCAAGAACTGCAGGCGCGTATTCGATGGAGCGGGTAGTATTGGGCACCCTCTCATATGTGGAAAGTTTACGTAACAATCGCTACTGTTCAAGATGGGAGTTGGGATGGAGAGAAGGAGGGGGAGGGCATCTGAACTGAGATTTAAAAGGATGCGCCCAATACCCATCCCACCCCAACTAAAATCATGAAAGCTAGTTTGTTTTTGAAAGCTCTTCCAAGCATACAGTACATTCTTAAACATATTCAGATAATATATTTGTTGCTGTGTTTTTGACTAGACTGTCCAGTGTCTAATTGTCATCCGCAACTTGGCGCAGTCAGTAGCGCAGCGGATTTGTAACCGGAGGTGGTGCCACTGAGTTTTGTCGGTGTGTTCTTGGGCAAGACACATTCCCTTAGCCTCATCCGTCGGATGGGGACGTAAACAGGGTGGTCCCGCTTATAGGTCTATCATCCGAGCATGTTAAAGAACCATAGGAATCTGTTCGATAATAAGGGTAGTGCACGGTTCCCGGATTCCTATGTATCCTTCCCCTCTCTCTGAGGCGGCTCTAAATAACCTGTACTGTGTTGATGAGCCGTTAAATATTCAATTCAATTCATCCGCAACTGCACTCAGCACTGTCATATGTACTATAGCTGTCCCATGCTAGTATCATGAATCAACCGTGGAATATATCACCCACACATAAAAGGGTTTGAGGGCCCCATCTTACTTGTATTAGTTTAAATATAGACCATTTGTCGGTTGAAACCTAAGATGAATTTTTTATCAGACAGAAACACTGTCGTAATACTTATACTGATAGCATCGAAGGAAAATAAAGAAGGCCATTTCTTTTACTTTATATTTTTAAAGTTGAATTGTGTTTTATGTCATTATAGCACATTTTAGGCCATATTTCCAGGGTAGAACCAGAACTGTGTACTTACTGCTATCTGTAAGAATCGACACTTTCTCACCTACAAGTTGAGCTCCCAGTGGGAATTGAACCCGCAGCGGTGAGAGGTGAAGATGAGAATGTATACAAATATAAAATGCCAACCGAACATCTCAACTCAATATGTCCATGGGACTTGAATGAACGCACTGAAAACAATCCGTGGAAAATTGTACTATGCAAGAATATATATTCATAAATAAATTTTATTTTGATGCAAAATCGATATGCTCCTCTAGACATCATAGATAAAGATCATGTAAAGTTTCGAAAAGTTTGTTTAAAAACTGTGGAAGGATATAGACGCACAGATAACTAACACCATATGCCGCCTCACCTTTCAATGGTAAACAATAAACATTTAAGGTACATATTAAGGCCTTAAATATTATCTTTCATGACTAAGTAAAAAATATGTAACAAGTCAGATATCAAAATGAATTATTTATTTGATTTAAAACATTTTATTTCAAATATTTACATCAAAACATCCCAAATATAAAGGGTATTACATAAAAAATTAAATTGCATCATACAATAATTGTTTTTATTTATTAAAGGGACACACAGCATTTATCAAGTTTTTATCAAGCATTAAAATGTAATTTATTTTCACTTTACACCCGCTTGCATATATTTAAATTATAAGTTATAACATTTTGGAGTTTAAAAAAAAGAAGATTGCTGCATGTCCCTTTAATATGTAATTGTTTATATGGTGCAAGCCAATTTGAACATATGTGGGGTTATATATATATACATGTATCTGTTTGTTATTTTTTTGGTGAGGAAGACCACTCACTTTTCTTCTGGGTATAACCGGTAATATACACCTCCTGCCATCTGTTATTCCACAAACTTTTATATAATCCAATAAAATTCAGAAAACATTTTAATCCAATAAATAAATTGGGCACGGCCGGTCAGATTAACAGAAACACATTTATATTTTCATATTAGCCCTTATTTTGAGCCACTCCAATGAACTATCCAGTTAATGTCGCCAACGATCCACCTTGTGTCTACAGTCGGATATGCATGTTGATATGATATTGTGCTGGCTGAACTGGTGATCCTCTTACTAGACATATTTTTCTTGAAGTTGATGCTAGTACTGTCCGTATGAGGTATTGCTGATTCATGATTCATAAAAAAAAAATTAATATTGTACACCATCTTGTTATTATATACTATTCTTGTTCGTTTAAGTATTTCTGATTCTGTTGTTAATGTTGTAAAAAGTTATATGTGACTACTTGTTTCAATAAAATCCTCCCATATATATTGGGACATCACTAACTATTTTCAGCTAACTCCCAGCATCTCAGGACTCCAGGCTCTGAAAATAAAAATGACATACATGATATTTTGTTTCAACTTAAATAGGTAACAAGTTGTAGAACTGAAATATGTAAATGAATAGTGATTATAGAACTTTTTTTACATGTACAATAAATTAAAAATAATCGTTTTCTGCTAAATCAACACATTTATTACCGGTATACCTTATTTAGAGCCGCCCCAAATGACACATAGGAATTCGAGAACCTGTCTTACTCTTACTAATGTATATATTAATAATTTCTATGGTTGTTTATCGTGCTTGGAGGATAGACTCCCCAGTTTCAATCCCAATCAAACAAAAGAGGCTGAGGAACAAACAAGACTGAGGGAAGATGTATTGCCCGAAACCATAGACGAAACTCAGTGATGCATGTGTGACTTGAACCGGAAGCTCCAGATTGCTATCATCCACCATGCTATTGCTGGGCCATGCCAGCACATTATGTTAAGTCGGGGTCTTGGTTAAGTTTAATAATTTAGATGTAATACAGGGACCTTTTTATTTTGTTTGTTTAATTTTACATATGTACTAAGCACAATATGACCTATTTATGTGTCGATGTGCTGTAAAACACCATTTTTATTTTTAGTATAAAAAGTCTGAGACTAAGTGCAGGCACAGACCTAATAACAAATTATTAATATGTCTGTGGTGCAGGACTGGTGCACAATGCCACATATTTTGCAAAGAACAAACATTGATAAATTCATAGATTTTTTGAAGCTGCGCTTACCTACATACTGGCTAATACAAGGCTCTTGATGTAGTTATACTGTGAGACTGGGAAATTTGACTTGAATCTGGCTATGGTAATACTGCACACTGCCTCTAGCTAACTTAGTCTTAGCAGACCTGAAAAAAACAAGTCATATATGATATTGTTTCATTTGTTTTTAATATTAATAACTCTGTCCAACTTTCTCAATGCTAACAATGTCAGCATTCCATAACATTTTACTTAAAACACAACTGGAATTGAAAGTGGTGCTTTCCAGAAGATGATACTGTCCAAAATGTAAGTCACAGGTGGCATTCATGAACAAATAGTAGATTTTCAAGGCTTACCTTTTCATCAATTATTCATCACTCATGTGTTCTAAAAAAGTATCAGAATTAAGTTAATATATATCAACCACCACCGTTTTACATGTTTCAACGTTAAACACTTGTCATACAGAAATTGTATGGTGTGTTCCACTTTTCAATTTTAATTCTCTACATTGTCTACTGTAATAGATCTATTTGTTTGTATTTTGTAAATTACGCACTCATGCAAAACTTGGAATTGTATACGATCGTGATTGTAACACTGTTTTAATTCTACTTCTGTGCAAATAAATTGAAATAATCCATCGGTCACCGTCAATCGGGCCGTATGTGTAAACGATCTGTCTGTGTATGTACAGTACACGGATCAGCATTATTTGACCTTTGAATGTGTGTGAGCTATTTTTAGCACATTCCTTTGCTATTTATAAACGTTCAGTTCAATTCACAATATTTAGTTTCTGTGACTGTGTATTGACCATATGATGTTAATTTGTCCAGGGAGTAGTGGGTTTGTGGCCTGCGACTGACTGGCCCTGGGCTGGGTGTTTTTCTGTGTCGCCGCCATTTTGAATAGCCTCTGAAAGAGTGAAATGCAGGTACCAACTTTCAAAACGGGCACGCAAAATGTATATTCACGAAAAAATAAGAAATTTTCAAAAAAGGTAGATCAGGTAATGATCTTCGACTCCTGTCAATTTCAACAATATTTAAGAATATACAATTTTTGTACCCGTTTTGAAACATTGGCAATTTCGAAGAAAACAAAAACTAGTTTTTTTCGATCTTCGCATTTGTACCGCGATTTCCGACTATGATATCTCAATAAAACCTGTCAACACGATTGTTTTATAAATCTCCGACATAATAACTGACTTCTGATATGATTTGTTTTCTTTGCCATCTAGTATAAGCTTTAAACTAGTGTTTCTAAACAGAGTACTATAAAATCCGCGCATCTGCACGTGATTGCAAAATGGGAACTACGTTGCCTCCAACCCCAATTATTTATGTTTGAGTTATGCGGTTCAGGCACGTGAAATGACTTGTCTGCTCCTGTACTGCAAGCGGTTAATAGTGCAATACGCAATAAATGACGTCAGAGGTGGCGTGCTACCATTTTATCGTGTGTGCAAAAACCCGTAGCAAATCTTGTTTCTGTTGGACTCGTTTTTATATATATTTTTTTTTAGCCGCGCAGCACTTACACTTATAAATATAAAAAAAATAGGAAGAAAACCTGAGTTCCTTGATAACACTTACAAAGGCGAAGAAACAATTTTTTTTACACTTACAAAGGCGAAGAAACAATTTTTTTCTTAAAAAGAAAAGAAAAACATCAAAGAAGCGTATACACGGCAACTCGCGATGTCCCGTTAGTTTTTCTGCGCAAGTTGTATAATTTTGTTTACAATCATACATATTAATTATTGGACATTAATTATTAGACTAGTTCGAATCTTTTTTTATTTATATGCAAGATGGTTTAAACTCAAAATGATACTGGATAATAAACGGAGGTTCTAATGTTAATGCTTTATACAAATAAACATCCAGATCGCAATGTGTCAATTTAGTCAAGATGCAAGATTTATTTTATTGTTTATATTTTATTTGTGTGCGTGCGTGCGTTTGTGGTTATTTGTTAATACGAGTAAGTAATTATTCAAGGCAAGATTCATCAATTCAAGCAACACATTTTCATTTTCACCTCTCGAGTCATATGGCGTAATCAAGGGCGTAACCAGGCTTTTTATAAATTATACGCACAAAAGTAATAATTGAGCGCCGAAGGCGTGAACCGATCTTAGGTAGTTTGGGACCATGCATCCCCCCCCCCCCACCCCCACCCCCTCAAAAAAAAACACCACACAATTACGAATGGTTGTAATCTAGAGCTTTTTAGAACAACACTACCTCTCCTTTTATCCACAAATAACTTTTTTTATGACTGTCGAATAAAATGACACACACATGCGAATTGTGCTTAGTGTTTACTCTACTTTTCAAACCAATCAGATGGCTCAGAATTTCAAATACTTGCACCATTTATTCATGAAGATTTTACTACCAGCGCTCTTTATGGTTTATAGTGTGACCTATATAGAGACTATCGATATAAAACCTATCATAAACACTAAGCTGGATAGTCTATGAAGAGAAATCTTTACTACTAAGAAACCGCGGTCGGTCGCTAAGCTATCTCCCTTTCAGTTGCTTAATGGTGAAGATTTCTCTTCATAGCCTCTATCCTATACGTATAGTCAGTTACGCCCTTGACAGTTCAATTCCTTTGGCACATAAAATTAAGGTTGTGGGTAAAAGCCTTACAGTACCGTAACGTACATTCCAAAATATAACGGAAATAACAGGTGCGTGGTACGGAGAATTCCGAAAGCAGAAATGAATAGTTTAACTTAGTGTAACGAAACTAAAAGAACTTACCAGTATAAAAGTAGGATGTATAAAATATATATAAAGACAAAAGAAAATGTTAACCCTTTTTTTATATCGTATATTAGAACAATTAGCATGCATATGCGTAATAGATATATCAGATGTAATTAGATAATAAATAGAATCCGTGTCGTACCGTACATACCGGAGAACATCATTTGTGTAACAATTAACACAAATAAAGATGTACTAATATTAAATAAACATTGTAAGACAAATATCAGACATGGGTTCAATTAATTAATTAAATTACACGAATACAGCTAGATATACATAATTTATCAGCAGTAGTTATAGTATACCATTAATGGAGTTTTCTTTAGTAACATCTCGAGCGATGTCAGAGAACAATAATTATCACAGCTCAATTATAACATAGACCTACATGATTATAGATGCATGATTATGATCAAATATGTATAAACTAATATTTTCGTTTATATAAAAACATGCGCACAAAAGTGTTTCAAAACAAAATCTTACCCACGAGGCTGCATCACAGTGATTATTATCGCGATCCCTTCTGGATTCACATCTCCGTCCGACTGTCGGACATACATCATGTACATAGCTAAATTTTTACAGTAAGATGCAAAACTAAAATTGCGTCATACATTTTATTTGTTTACAAAGTATTTTCATTTTACAAATTCATAACATACACCGAGTCTCGACTTGCATAATTGTGTCGAGAAGAAATACTACTATCACTGACGTCAACTCCATTAATTTCCATATATGCTCTGAAATGTTCGTCAACATGACAGTATGATTATTTCTCAAAGACGAAGTACCGCCACCATGACAGTATGATTATTTCTCAAAGACGAAGTACCGCCACCGCGATAGCTCAGCTCCAAATTACAGATTGTGCATTTAGTTTTCTGTTTCTCCGGAATCAGAGAAAAATACTGCCAAACTTGGCTTTTGTCGGCGCTCTAATTCCAGGCAGTCCTGATTTTACAGGTCGTGGAACAAAGGAAACACAACTCTAATTGCGGGAATACGTCTTTTATTCCAAAGGAAATAACAGCTACAAGGACCCGAATACCCGCGGGTAATAGTGGCACGGGTATCCGGGTAGAAAATTACTACCCCTCCCAGCTCTACTCCGTACCACGCACCTGCTGTTTCCGTTATGTTTCAAAATGTAGGTACGGTACGGTACGGTACGGCTTTTACCCTCAAACGCGTTCATGCTTAATTAAGCGCACGGCGGGAACTGGTACGCGGCGGGAACTGGTCTGACGCCAGTATTATTTTTGAATTTGATCGCACTGTCTTCAACAATCTATTACCAGGCCCGTAGTTACGCTGAGGCAGACATTTTTTTGAAATCACAGACAGAAATCACACACACGTACAAAATAATAATCTGTGTGTGTGGTGTGGAGTTTGCTTGTCACATGACCTCCCCAGAAATGGAAATTCAGGCCTGGCTATGGGACTGATTAATATGAACTGTCGTTCTGGTCTCAGGTATCAAATACATTTCAAATAAAAGTCATACGGGAAACAACAAATGTAACGAAATAATAAATATTCTCCTACCTTTTTATCCTTAAAATATTTGCGAAACCAAATGCCATTTTGAAATATTCATCCTTCTACAAGCTCAAACGTAAACAAAAAACTGACAAAGTCAAATCCGTGGAATAACAACGTCACTTTGGAAAACAACGTCGCCATTATGACGTTGTTCTTACAAGATGACGTCAGTAAAGTTTCAGTGTAATTTTAATTGGCTTGGGAACAAGGTACCGAATTGCCTATTTCAAATGGCACATCCTATGATTGAGGCATATTAACGTCATATGTTTGTTTTATTCTTGTAAATCAATGACAGAAATGAATATAAAAAAAACATTTAAGCAAAAAATACACAAGTAGAACATGTTTTAGTTTTTCTATATGTATATCCAAAATATGATTTGGTTACACATGTAATAAACAGGTCATTAACTGGGGTAGGTGTGCCTCTTTGTGACATTGGCCCTTGATAAACATATGGCTATCTCGGGCCAATATCACAAAGAGCACACCTACCCCAGTTAATAGAGGGTCCCAAAGGGGGGGGGGGGGGGGGGGGGGGTGTTCACGTGATCATGTAAAATAAAAACAAGGATCACGTCTTCACGTGAAAATAGCAGAACTTTCACATTTCACGTTAAATGTGGATGAGCAGACGTGAAGCGCTATAGGCTCGAGCTTCTCTAGTACAATGTGTGGGTTGCAACAACAACAATAAAAACAACGAAACAAAACCACACACAATCACACACAAACTTGAGCCGTCAGATGTATTCTGAAGCTTTCAAATTGACAACAGCATTCTGGCATCTCATGTGGTATAAAAGTTGTGACAAAAAGAGAACATTTCACATACCTGGGTCATTTCTTGCAAATGTTCAGCTTGGATCATATAGGTCACTGATAGGTAAAAAGACTGAAAAGGACTAAGAATTCACGTTTCACGTCACCATATCACGCGATCACGTTTTACCAAGACCAAAATCACGGATCACGCTGATATAATTTTAACGCAATCACGCAAAAATATTGTTTGTTTCACGTGTCACGTTTTTAAAACACCCGATCACGTTTTCACGCAAAACCCCTTTGGGACCCCCTTAATAACCTCTAAATATTGACCGAGCGCCCGGTCCGATAGTTATATTAACGGACGTGTGAAAAAAACGATGTCAAAATAAATCATAAAACGTATTGATTTAATTTGTTGGTCAGATTCGGTATAACATAACAAATAATTTGTGGTGCTTCGGTCCATATGAAGTTTATGGACTGGGCACTCAGACCTAGAACTTCGGTCCATATAACATTCTAGGTCTGACTGCCCAGTCCATAAACTTGCTTATTACATGTGTTACTATATATAGTAACAAAAACGGCATGTTTTTTGGAGTAATACAGGCATTGTCTCTGCGGTCATATTAGATAAGCGCGTGAAACGGCGGGCCAAAAATCCATATAAAGGGCCAAAAAACCATATGGCGGGCCGAAAATCCATATTAAATCTAGACTGCGTTACATACATTTAGCATTAAATTGTAGATATATTTTTAATAATCGACCAAGAACCAGTCATATTGTGCATCGGCAAGTGCATCCACCGACAACTGCGATGGTTGAAAATGGCAGCCAAAATGCTCGCTACCCTCTGAGTATACGCAGGAGATCGTTAGTAGCCGAACAAAGATCAGGACGGACATTAAATAGTGAAATTGTGAAAAACAATAACGACTCGGTCTAAATCACCCTACAATATGACGTGAAAAAACATGTGTGACTGGCTCGGAGATGTTGAAAATGTTGCTGATTGTGTGATAGATTTAACCTATTAAATTATACAGTACATGTACATTTATATCAACTCGTTGTTTTTGATCGAAATGTCTTCGTCCAAGTCCAGTTTCCGTCATTCTCATTTAAAAGCTGTTTTTTACAATGCAAATTGCTAGCGCGATATTTCTTATCGACAGATGTTTAGCACAGACGATTGGAAACAAGAAACAACCAAAAAGTAATTAAGCGGTACAAAAACGAAAGTGGCCCCCGACCAGTACACTGCCGTTCGGGTCTCAATTACATTTTAAATAAAAGTCATGCAGGAAACAATCAGGCGCGCAGCGTGCCATACTCATTTACTCACGTGAGTAAACTTTTCAAACGAAGGCTCAAAAAATTAAAAAAATAAACTCGAAAAACGCAATAAAAAGGTGAGCCTAAGGGGTGTACAAGTAACATGCTGAGTCTGAAATGTTAAGGAATAATGGTATTTTCGACAGGATTTAAATCTTTCATCCTGACCCTAAAATGCACCAGAAGTCACGTACGAGCGTTTATTTCATAAAAATTTCCCGGGAGAGGCCCCTAGGACCCCCACCAGCGGGGACAACCCCCTCCCGCACCAACCCCCGTGAGTAATCGAGATTTTGGTCACGCTATGCCCCTGACAATACATGTATACTGTACTGTACTGTACTGTACTGTACTGCACTGCACTGTACTGTACTGTATGTGAAATAAAAAACAATCTCCTACCTTTTAATCCTTAAATATATTTGCGAGAAACCAAATGCCATTTGAAATTTCCTTTCTTCTACAACCTCAAACGCAAACACAAAAACTGACAAAGTCAATGACGTGTGAAATAAAACGTCACTGGCAAACACGACGTCACCATTATGATGATTTTGTTACAAAGATTACGTCAGAAACGTTTCTGTGTAATTTTTATTAAGTGGGGTGAAACAAGGTACCAAACTGCCGATTTCAAATGGCACATCCTATTATATTAACGTCATACGTTTATTTTATTCTTGTAAATCAATGAATAAAAATGGATCTAAATAAAGAGTCATATTAAAAAAAAAAATATACACAAGTAGATAAAAGGTACCGGTATCTAAAATGACTTTGCGCAATTTAGATCCAATAACACAGGAACTGGTCACTTTTAATTTTTGCCTTCTATTATTATAATTGTCTATAAAGGACTTTAATGGGAAATTTTGGAAAATGCTGGTGTTCTTTTTCAGAGGTCAAGCAGACGTTCGAAACAATCTCAGTTACATGCACACTATATACTAACATGTGCAGAAATAAATTTCCTATCCAACAATACCTTTCTTCCTACGATCCCTTGTACATTCGCTGAGATATCCGAGTTCAAAGTCACCAAAGTGCAATTTCAAGCAGCACGTCGTTTGTCTATGTCCCCTATGTAAACAAATGAAATTTACCGAAAATCAGGTGTCCGTTAATTCCGTTAATTTCGGCGCAGTATTCCAGCTTCAAATCACAACCAATTCACTAAAGTAAAGCATCGATACGTAAATAAATCCATATTTTATCAGTTTGCATAGTCCGTATCACGAGAAAGTCACACAACAACGAGTATTTCGCCACTTGTTATCGGCACTAGCAGACTTTACAAATGAAACCGCCATTTTCAAATGAATTACGGGGCCGAATGACGTCATAATGCGAACCTAACAGCTATGGTAAAAAAAAATACTTTTTAAAATTATTCTTGAATATATTATTAAATACGCTTGTGCTTATCCATAACACTATTATTGATTATAATAGTGTTATGGATAAGCACAAACGTATTCTTTAATATATTCAAGAATAATATTAAAAAGAAAAATACTTACCATAGCTGTTAGATTCGCATTATGACGTCATTCGGCCCCGTAATTCATTTGAAAATGGCGGTTTCATTTGTAAAGTCTGCTAGTGCCGATAACAAGTGGCGAAATACTCGTTGTTGTGTGACTTTCTCGTGATACGGACTATGCAAACTGATAAAATATGGATTTATTTACGTATCGATGCTTTACTTTAGTGAATTGGTTGTGATTTGAAGCTGGAATACTGCGCCGAAATTAACGGAATTAACGGACACCTGATTTTCGGTAAATTTCATTTGTTTACATAGGGGACATAGACAAACGACGTGCTGCTTGAAATTGCACTTTGGTGACTTTGAACTCGGATATCTCAGCGAATTTACAAGGGATCGTAGGAAGAAAAGGTATTGTTGGATAGGAAATTTATTTCTGCACATGTTAGTATATAGTGTGCATGTAACTGAGATTGTTTCGAACGTCTGCTTGACCTCTGAAAAAGAACACCAGCATTTTCCAAAATTTCCCATTAAAGTCCTTTATAGACAATTATAATAATAGAAGGCAAAAATTAAAAGTGACCAGTTCCTGTGTCCAATAATCTATCCAAAATAATAGTGTTGTGGTTACACATGTAATAAACAGGTCATTAACTGGGGTAGGTGTGCCTCTTTGTGACATTGGCCCTCGACAGCCATATGAGGCCCTCGAGCTAAAGCTCTCGGGCCTCATATGGCTATCTCGGGCCAATATCACAAAGAGACACACCTACCCCCAGTTAATAACCTCTATATATGGACCTCAGCACCATACAATATTTGTTAAATACATAGTTTGATAAGCCGTCCCTCAGAAAATTTACAAACAGAACACTACAGAAAAAGTGCATTTTCACTACAGTCAACCGGTTGGTATGCACTATTACAAAATCAAAATGAGCTTGGGAATAAAGTTATAACAAATCACTAAAATATAGTTTATGTATCATTTAATAACTCGTACATTTTACATCAGTCTAGTTTCATAGATAAGACGTTATAAGCAACTTTTTTATGATTCTGACATTATTAGTTATCACAGGATGATGCCAATAGAAAAACACATGACATCATTCTTAGACGTGTATATTTGCAGTACCAGCAGTCGTTTTGGTTTGAGTGGGTAATCTTTACATCGCCACCGGGAATTTCCATAGCTGAAGATTGCCAAAGTGCTCTGAGGAAACTCCCTCGATATCGAAATACTCTCAAAAAGATAAACCCAACATGTCCCTCCTGCTGGTCAATGTTAAATTCCCATAGACACACGTGCAGAGAAAGACTGCGCGCCCGATAGTGTAAATGTGCAAAGAAATCATACCCAATGTAGCCTGGATTCACTCAAAAAAAATATATTTATATTCACAAAATTGCACAAAATAATTGTAATAAAAATCGGCGAAAAACAAATCCTCGGTTATATGTATCTGTTTCAGGTGTTGTTTTTTTACACGCCTCTTATTTATTTCCTGGGGTGGGTAATGGAACAAATTAATATTTTCTGTAGGTGGGTTAGACAGTAATGGCTACAATCCCTGCTGTATGCAGGGTTAATGTAAATACTGCTACTATACAATTATAGACATTTTATTTGGTCGATATGTTGCCCGATGTTGGCTTGCATCTGTAATTTTTTGTTAACAGAATACTATTCTGTGCAACTACCTGGGACCAGTGTTGAGGTGTGGATAAATATACTTCACCTTTCTAATTATAGCATATTCCGTTCTATTTATAGCTTGACATGTTGCGCTACATGCAGAACTCTGGTATAATCTCTTAATAGCAATAGTATGCTGGAAGTGACAGAATAGTTCTGCTTGGGAACCAAAAATATAACATGAAACTTCACAGGAATGCTGATCTAGCTATCAAAAATTTTGGGCTTCCAGTTTAGTCTGCGATGTATATGTGACACAGTGTATTGTTCGCAGCTTGTAACATTTATAATTGATTAACTGGTTAATAAATATTTTATACTCTGAAAAAAGGGTAAAACAAAAAAAATTCTAAAGAAAGCAATCGCCAATACTAGTAACGATCATGTGACCGGTTATTGGCCCGGTCAGGTGAACGGGCCAATAACGGTCAGGTGACCGGGCCAATAACGTTCAGGTGACCGGGCCAATATGGATATGCATTTTCGGTCCGGTCATGACCTAAATTTGGCGTATCGGACCGCATTTCGAATATGGCTCATTTCTCGAGAGCTTTATTGTAGGGTAATTTTGTGCATATTGCGGGCCAAAAAATATATATAATAAAAGCCAGTATGGGTCACTTCAACATAACCTACAGGTACAGATACATCATACAGATATGTAATAGGACGGAGAAGGGGGTCTGAGTAAATAGATAGGTTAATAAGATACTTCGCATTTCGTTGATAACATACAGAGGGGTGTCGACTATACTGGGGTTTTGGGCTCATCCCACATTGCTGTTTGTTTGATCCAACAAAACAAAATGCAATTCCTCTAGTAACTTACGATGTCGTACATCTCATCTTCGTGTCGAGGGTATGGAGGCGAATAATGGAGCAAGCGTACCATTGCAAAAGCGTACCGGGAGCAAGCGTACCACTTTCCGAGAGCAAGCGTACCACATATATAGATAGATATTTATTGGTTGTGTATATATATTAATTAAACAAAACTACTAAAAATGAAACAAGCGTGTGAAAATTATTTAATAATAATAAATATCTTGAATGCAAAGCGTCTTGTATGTAAAACTTTATATTTGTCTTCTATTTCTGTATTTGTTGTGTATACTCGGTATATTAATTAAATGAAAGTTAAAACTACTAACAAATGAAACAAGTGTTCCCATATACAAATCTTATAAAAATGATCTCACCATGCAATTACAGTATCAGCATTATAATTATCAAGTCGCACTGCAAACCACAAACAAATCAAGTCGCACTGCAAACCACAAACAAATAACCGGACTCTATCCCAGCCTTTGTCCTTTTAAAGGCAGCTGCAGCAGAGCTAGCCCCAATACTATCAGCAATATACCAGTACTCCCTTGACAAGTGCAAAGTGCCACAGGACTGGAGAGATGCATGGATCGTCCCAGTATTCAAGAAAGGGGAGAAACACAAAGCAGAAAACTACCGTCCTGTATCCCTGACATCCATCACATGTAAGCTGCTAGAGCACATAATCCACAGCAGCATAATGACCCACTTCGACCAGCATACTTAAGGACAACCAGCATGGCTTTAGAAAACACCGCTCCTGCGAGACACAGCTAATAACAACGATTCAAGGGATTGCATCTCGGTTAGCAAAAGGCCAGCAAGTGGACGTGATCCTTCTCGATTTCGCGAAAGCATTTGACAAAGTTCCCCACTCCAGACTGCTCTACAAACTAGGCTACTACGGAGTGAGAATTGAATGTTGTTTAACGGCTCATCAACACAGTATAGGTTATTTAGAGCCGCCCCAGAGAGAGGGGAAGGATACATAGGAATCCGGGAACCTGCCCTACTCTTATTATCGAATAGATTCCTATGGTTCTTTAACGTGCTCGGAGTGAGAGGAAACACCAGCAAATGGATCCAGGCGTTTCTTGGAAATCGTAAACAGACAGTTGTATTAGAAGGAATACACTCAACCGAGACCGACGTACACTCCGGAGTCCCCCAAGGCACAGTACTAGGTCCCCTCCTATTCTTAGCCTTCATCAATGACTTACCAGACTTGTGCAAATCTTCAGATGCCCGTTTATTTGCGGATGACAGCTTACTCTACCGTGCCATAAATATCCCCCATGACAGTTACATACTGCAGCAAGACCTCACTGCCCTGGAGGACTGGGAAAAGACATGGCAGATGAGTTTTAACACAACAAAGTGCAATGTAATCCACATATCACAAAGCAACAGGAAGCGACTGAAAAGTCTACATACCTGCTAAACGGACAGGTGCTCTCGAAGCAGTCGATGTCAGCAAGTACCTAGGAGTCACACTGTCTAACAGCATGAGTTGGAATAAACTCATCAACAATGTCGTTGGTAAGGGCAACAGAACTATAGGATATTTAAGAAGGAACTTTAAGGAAAGAAGCCACATACACCACTATGGTACGCCCCGCCATGGAGTACACCGCCTCAGTCTGGGACCCATACCGCCAATGTGACATCAAGGCTATCGAACAGGTCCAACGTAGAGCTGCTCGCTACGTATGCAACAGCTATACAGACAGAACCCCTGGATGCACAACAAATATGCTACATGAGCTTAAATGGGAGAGCCTTGAAGAACGGCGACACATATGTAGACTGCTTATGCTCTTCAAGATTCAGCATGGACTTGTCGACGTTAATAAAGAAAACTTCCTCAGACAAAGTGACAGTCCCACCCGAGGTCAACAGAAATTCTTCCAAGAAAGAACCACACATGCCAGACCTGCTCTACAGAGACTAGTCAGCAGTCTCCTTGTACATAGTCTTAAAAACATTCTCTTTTACTGGTTTTAAATATAAATAACCAATTGGGACACTTGCTGAGCTCGTCCGCCATGCATGACCCCGCAAAACCGATTACGTTCTTTGAAGAACCTGGTTCTTACCATCGATGCAGGAGCAAGCGTCCCATTACATAAGCGTACCAGCGTATAAGCGTACCATTTTAGGAGCAAGCGTCCCATGTATAGAATATATAGTGGTAACATAGGTGCTAATTTGTTTGTGGTTTGCAGTGCGACTTGATGATTATAATGGTGATAATTGCATGGTGAGATCATTTTTATAAGATTTGTATAAGGGAATATAAATAATTTTGGACACGCTTGTTTCAATGTTTTGTAGTTTTATTTAATTAAAGGGACACATGGCAATCTTGAGTTTTATTCAAACATTAAAATTTGCTCCTCAATTTAGTTATCCTGCGTCATTTTAACTTTAAAACTGCTTACATATGATTAAATAAAAAAATGAGATTTCAATTTTCTTCAATATTTCACCAAATTGTTAAACATATTATTGATGCACTATTATAAAAAATTAGTAAAATGTAAAAATAATTTGCTTTGAACTATTCCAACAATTACTATTAATGATTGAACAAATGCAAGTGAGTTTTTAAAAAATCAAGATTGCCGTGTGTCCCTTTAATATATACACAACACATAAAGATATAGAAGACACAGATAACGTTTTACATACGAGACGCTTTACATTCAAGACAGAAATGAAAGATATTTACATTCTTAAACAACTAGAACATTTGAAGATATAATTTATTTTATTTCAACAATTAGCAATTTCATCATTAACAAGATAAGTTACAACTACTAAAGCAACATATAGCCGTGATACACATTAACAATGACACAAACAGGAGAAACAATATAGCTGACGTCATGTTCTACATGAAATCGCCGAACTGATGTTGTTGATGCTGCTATCTAGTTGTCTTCCTCTCCGTGATCGTCTGTTGTTGCCTGGATTGGTCCTAGTCCCAGTAGGTGGCGGCAATCTCGTAGAAGTCTCGATGTCGTTATGTCCCCATCTTCATATTGGTCCCATAGGTCAAACAGTCGTCCGTAGATGCGTTTGTTGTTGCGTGTCAGCAGATTTTCAGAGACCAGCCTGATCTGCATGTTGACTTCCTCAGCTTCTGCCCGTAGACGGGGGACAAGCACGTAGAATGGAAGGGTGCTCCCGCTGGCTAGTGCGTTAAGTCGTTTGTGCCACCCTGTAAAATAAATAATAGTGTTATTAGTTATACATGTCTGATTTAATGATGATATTATTATTATATATATATATTTATTGTTCGTTATTCATTATTAGTTTAATTAAGTTATTTCATTAATGTTATCATTTTCTTTTTATGCAATGTTCACACTTATTGTGATGATATATATGTATTTTATTATAGTTTATTTCAAAATCCAATAGGCACTAAGGCCCTTGTGGTACAAATACAGACATGAAAATAACATGACAGACAATGTAACAAAAAAGTACAAATGCATAGTATACTTAGCAATTTTACACAATTACGTGTATGTGTATCTAGTGGAGAAGGTGATACAATTTTTAGTGAAATACTGTTGCTATACAACAAAATGCATATATAAACAGTAAATGTATATCATTACAACATCAATTCGTATTACCTATTTGGAAAAAGGTACTATGTATCAATATATTTACCTTCCACGTCATTGTTGGGCCTAATGTTTGTCCGTGTATCAAATGAAACATGCGTTTGCGCGTCCGTCAGAGCGTGTGTAATTGTTAAGTATTTTCTTTTTGAAAGCGTACTGCGCTTGTATCAGCCGACCGAAATCAAAATGAGTTAAATTAAATTATGCAAATGAGAAATACTAGTATTAAGACCTGTTTATGTTATTATATTTTCATAGACATAGTATTAGAGAGAGAGAGAGATAATAATAAGTTGATATCATGGTATTGGATACTTTAATGGGATAAATTAGTGAGCTTGGAAACTATGCATTACTCTAAATGAATCGATATAAATACGGACGTATACTATAAAGGTAAATAAACATTGTTACATAATTTAAATAAATTATTTTAAAGATCATTAACCGAGTGAAGTGGATGCTTAAATGTACCATAAATTATGAGAATATAGTCATGCATACACATACAACATTACTTTTTTTTTTTCGTCATTTATCCCGGCATTCACTTAAATATCAATATATTATCAATAAATTAATAATTTCACTGCTTATTATCAATGATCCATTATGTTTTATGTTCGATATACTAGTTAATTGATATACCAATATATAACTATATATCTATATATGTGGTACGCTTGCTCTCGGAAAGTGGTACGCTTGCTCCCGGTACGCTTGTGCAATGGTACGCTTGCTCCATCATTCCTTACCATGCCCATGGCATGGAATAAGAAATTAGCACCTATGTTAGCACTATATATTCTATACATGGGACGCTTGCTCCTAAAATGGTACGC
This sequence comes from Cyrtodaria siliqua, assembly GCA_037043455.1. Lineage (NCBI taxonomy): Eukaryota > Metazoa > Mollusca > Bivalvia > Adapedonta > Hiatellidae > Cyrtodaria > Cyrtodaria siliqua. Next base: position 143,812 of record JAWPHD010005378.1, on the reverse strand, counting down.
TTATACGCTGGTACGCTTATGTAATAGTACGCTTGCGCCTGCATCGATGGAGGCTAAGGTAGTAATATTATTATACAATTCCTCCAGCGTGACCTATATATTTTTCCTATATTTTTCTCGACAATATTTTCACCGGAACAGGAAATACGGGGGTAGTGTTCCGTAATAAATACAATACCGGCAAATTTACAAATTAAATTAATAGGTGGTTGGTGGAGGGATAGAGTACTGTATACTTACTTGCAAGTTCATGAAACCCTTGTTTGATGTTGTCAAGTTGCCGTCGATTCCTTGGGAAATGTATTACAGCATTCAGAAATCGCGGCGCTGTTAAAAGTTCAACTACCCTCCAGATTGTTGATAGACAGTTGATTTCGACACATCAAGGCTGTCGGCCACAATCAACTGTATGCCTGACCCAGCAAGATACCGCAGGCAGATACATATTTGAAGAAATGGGGGTAACGGCGAATTTCTCAAATTTTGGTAACTCAAAGCAGCCCCAAGAATGCCTGTTAAAAAGTATACAGTTTCCATTTTAAACCTGTATCGCTGGAAGAAATCTACGTTGTTGTATTCCAAATTTAATACCGGTCTTTCTAATACTAGACGCCGACGGCGATTACGTCTTCGGCGACGGATGTTTCGCCTAACAATTTCCACCATTTTGGATTGTTTGTTTACGTTTTTAAGTTTTTAAGTATCTCGGTAAGTCACCTCCAACGCCGACTTAAGAATCGTTAAGTATTTAAGGTAGTATACTTAAATTTATTTATTTAAGTATCGAATATACGTTGGTGGAACACGTTTCACGTAATTTACTTAAATACTTAAGGATTTTAAGTTTTTAAGTTTTTAAGACGCTAAGTAGAGCTAAGTAAATGTTGGTGGAACCGGAGCCAGGTCTAATAGGCAAGCAATGTCAACACATGCTTTAACTGCATGCATCATCAAAGAATTGTTTTGTTCAATCTGGGATGAAAATTTACATATAGATAGATAGATAGATACTTTATTGACTTAAACTATTGCAGTTGTTCATCATTACAAATATATGATAATTATAATATACACACACGTGACAGATATTAACATTGCAAATACAACAAAATAATCACTATGTTTATTTTTTTGTTTCATACATATTTAAACAATCAAAAACATACACATATTATGGTATGTCAATGATAAACGAGGATGTTCTAAAATAAGATATCTAGTGTTTTTTTTTGTTTTTTTAGTCTGTTAAAATGGATGTAGATAGCCTTAATACAAGTGCATCGGAAATGAATTTACCCAAACTAAGAATAACCTTTTTGTTTAATGACTGCAACAATTCCACAAATTTAAACATGCTTGGTCTAGTTGTGTAATATTTAGGAATGTATTTGTTTCTAATGTTAGAGTAAGTAGTACAGATCAAAATAAAATGGTACTCGTCTTCAATATCGTTAGTGTTACAAATTTCGCACACTCTTTCGTTTCTCTCTGTTCTCCCTCTTGAGTATCTCCCTGTTTCGATTCTTAAACAATGAGCGGATAATCTTATTTTTGTTATACAACTTCCTAATTGTTTGGAGCCTAGGTTCAAGCTAATAAGGTGAAAACTAATGAAACTAATAGAGTGGAATCAGAAAGGTAAACACAATCTTAATGATCGAACATTGTTTTATTTATCACAGTTTTCAAACAAATAATAAACGCGTGTGTACATATTTATGGTTTATTACATTTATCGTATAATTAGATAACTTCATTTATGGGATTGAGTAACTATTAAAGAAACTAACCAACCAAATAACAGCAAAATTATACGACAAAACTGTTTATCAAAACTTGATCCAGCTGTTCAGGTCATATAATAAAGTATATGTGCCGATTAAAAGTATAAGATTGTTCACGGGGTTCTTGAAATACCCGTGTTTGAATATGCATAAAATACATTATGAGTTGGTTGAACGCTTCCGTTTTGGGTTCGGCGTGGCTGGTTAAAGCCGTTTTATAAATTGTGTCGACAGAGTTTGGATTTTCAAAATATATAAGTTATTTATGTACCTCGTCGTCAGTAGTTTTAGAAATGGTGTACATATGTTGTAGAATTTGGGTGTTATTGGCAAGATAGCTATGTTAAACAATCAACATTTTCTCCGAATAAGATTTTAAAGTCAGACTAGTCAACATACTTATATACTCTATCATTATGTATTTATATATGGATTCTTTTTATTCTTATTAAAAAACTTCATCTATTATATGTTTCTTTAGGAGACCCAGTCGGAGTCCGACCTGACCCACTTCACCACTAGGGCCGAGTTGACCCGGGACGACTTGCCACGGGGCCAAGTTGACCCGTTAAGGATAGCGTTATTCCTATATAACCTCACTTCACTTTGTGAAAGCGGAGGTATAATAATGAAGGTATTCACACAGAAACTTTTATTAGTTTAATGAATGTCAAAAATGGGAGGTTTAGTAGATTTAATCATTTATAAACCGTGTCACCTTTACAGTCAGTGTTGATATCCATACTCAGATCTACTACATATTTTCATCAAATAATCAATAACACTAAAATTACACTCGTCTTGTACACATGGCATATTTTATCACAGGCACCCGGCACAGAGCTAGGATAGTAAAAGATGGATTTGAGTGGTTAAAATATTAATTAATTGAGTTCTGGACCCCCAAAAAATGGTTATATATATGTATATATATTATATTCTTAAAGGTATGGAACTCCTAAAATGGCCAAAACCACCAACAGTTCTATACTAATTGTTATTTCTCGTTACGTAAGATAGCCTGGGCAGCATAACCTGCTCATGTCACAAGTAGAATTATACATATAACCAATAAAACATAAACTGTCATTCAATCTCTCATACTTTTTTCGTACCAGAGAATCAAATATACCAACTTGAGCGAATTTGAGTTCAATGACAAGAAGATGGCACGGCTCTTACTAGATATAATCTATAGGTCTAACATGGTGGCATGCGTTAAAAACGACTAAAACATAATGGGATAATTAACTCGAACGGATACCTGAAGCGCCGAAACTGAAAGTTGTCGTGGAAGCTGTGAATTTCGACAATTTCACGAGAGAGTTTTGTTTTCATCACATTCGGCCATCTTGTTGTTGTTGTTGTTGTTATTGATAATATATTCTGCCTTCGTAGGCACACCCAGTTTTCACTGGTAGAGTTCACAGCCACAACCAGATATATATGTATATACGAAACCCTCACCATAACAAATGTTTGTCAAGTCAGTGGTATTTTATGTAAAAGCTTTAAACAACTTAGTAGAGAGCTACAACAAATCAAGAGCAACTAGCAGTTGAGGATAATATATAAACATCTAAACATACACTGTACAGTCTGATGGGATCAGGTCTACATGGAGAAAACGGTTAGATCCAGAGACATCTTTGTCGCTACTGCAAACATATATACTGCCTGTGCTCACATATGGACTTGAAATCATCATTCGTACAGGGAAAGCATTAATAACAATTGAAACTGAATATAAAAAAGATTATTAAACAAATATTATCACTACCAACTCCGAGTCCAACAGCAGATCCAGCTATCTACATGCTGTCAGGCCTACTACCCATGGAAGCTGTTATCCATAAGAAAGTTCTTTCATTATATGGCAACATCACAAGACTACCAGAAACTTCTATTGAACTCAGAGTAGCAAAGAAACAACTGGAAAACAAATCATTAAATAGCCATAGCTGTTTTTTTTTTATTGCATACGCATTTACAAGCTCCGTTTACTTGCAATGTAACAGGAAACGTCAATATTCGCTCATATTGACGTGCAGTAAAGTCATATTGGGTGTGTAATGTATATTCGTTCGTGATTGGTGCACTTTTCTGTTCATGTCAAAATTACCACGATCTAACGACAATATGTTTGATTCAAATAAAAAATTTGATGAAAATTAAATGTTAAAACCTACAGTCTTGTTCTTATTATTCGTTGTTATATTAAAAAAACGTATGCAATAAAAAGGTTATTAGATTTGTATTGGGATATATCACACAACACAGACATGTTATTAATTTAGGTCTGTGGATGAACTATGTACTCGTTCTTCAGCGTATACATATTACGCTCCTAAAGTCTCGCAATATTGTTAAATTAGAAGGTAATGGCATTGTGGGGAAGGTTTTGGAATGGGTGAAAGACTTCCTAAGGGACAGATCTCAAACGGTGGTTATAAATGGAAAACACTCAACATCTGAACAAGTATACAGTGTGGTACCTCAGGGTAGTGTGTTAGGTCCTACCCTTTTCCTTGTCTTCATAAATGATCTCCCCGAGGTAGCGGAAACAGTAGTCAAGCTATTTGCAGATGATACCAAAACATATTCAGTTATAAATTCCCAAGAAGACGTAGATAAATTACAGAGAACTACTGACAATTGTTGCGACTGGTCCAAAACTTGGGATTTAGAATTTAATTCAAAAAAATGTAAAAGAATGCATACTTGCAAATCAATGGCTACTGATAACTATTTTGCGAAAGACAGGGAGAATCGTAGGGACTTGATTATAACTGATTCAGAGGAGAAGGATCTGGGGGTGATAATTGACAGTAATCTCACCTTCAACACTCATGTCATTTAGCCTTAGCGAATAGAAATCCAGGAATAATTATGAGAACCTTTACGTATCTAGACAAGAATATATTTTTGACACTATTCAAAGCTTTAGTAAGACCCCATTTAGAATATGCCAGTACAGTTTGGTCCCCGTGCTTAAAAAAGCACCAAATCGCTATAGAAAATGTTCAGCGTAGGGCAACAAAAATGTTATCGTCTTTAAACAACCTAGATCCTTAGGTATTCCTACACTTCAATACCGGAGGTTACGTACAGACATGCTGCAGGTCTTTAAGATCCTTAGAGGATTCGATATATCATCAATCCAAAACTTTTTCCCTTTAGCAACATATACCAGAACGAGAGGGAATACGCTAAAACCTTTCAAAAAACAAGCCAAAACAGAACGCAGAAAAAATTCCTTTACCATTAGGGTAGTGGAAGACGGGAATTCCCTACCAGAAAGTGTTGTCCAAGCACCGAGTGTAAATGCCTTTAAGAGCAGACTAAACAAACATTGGCATAATAATCAAATACAATTTGATGCTAGTTGTTTCCCAAGCCTGCGCAGTAGACACTCTCGCCCGATAAACAACCGAAGAGATGGGCCTCCAGAAGCCTTCTGGTTGTTTATCGGTCGAGAGTGTCTACTGCGGGGAGATCATTTATGAAGACAAGGAAAAGGGTAGTACCTAACACACTACCCTGATGTACCCCGCTGTATACTTGTTCAGATGTTGAGTGTTTTCCATTTATAACCACCGTTTGAGATCTGTCCCTTAGGAAGTCTTTCACCCATTCCAAAACCTTCCCCACAATGCCATGACCTTCTAATTTAGTTAGCAGCTTGTTATGTAGTAATGTATCAAATGCTCTCCTGAAGTCATAGAATATTACATCAAGCTCTTGGCCACTATCAAGTGCATCAGACTAATCTTCCAGTACTTGTAATAATTGAAGAGGACAGGATTTGCCCATCATAAATCCAAACTGGTGTATTGAAAATAAATTGTTACTTTGCATATGATCTATAATATTCTTTTTGATAATTTTTTGCATTATATAAGAGACAATAGGGCATAAGCTTATTGGTCTATAGTTTTCTGGAGATTGTTTATTTCCTGATTTAAAAATTGGTGTTATATTTGCTATTTAACTTGGTACTATTGATTCATCTAATGATTTGTTGAAATTTTTTGTTAACGGCTTTGTTAATTCATTTTTACATTGGACTATCACTTTGGGGTGTATTCCATCTGGGCCAGCTGATTTATTTGGTTTTAATTCCTTTATTGCTAGCAGAACATCGTTCTCGGTTATGATAATGTTGTCAAGCATGGAGTTAACATTTCTTTGAGGGAAAGCTGGGTTGTCATTTAGTTCATTGTGTTTGAAGAAACTGGCAAAGTATTAATTAAAAAAAATTGCTCTCTCTTGGTCATCTAAGACTATGTTTCCATTTTGGTCAATTAGTTGTACTATTGTAGTTTTGTTTTTGTTTTTTTACCTTACATATTTCCAAAATAATTTATTGTCACTATTTATCCGAGTTGCAAGGTCTTTTTCATAATTATATTTCGCTAGTTTTAATGCATATCTAGCTTTGTTCCTAGCAGTTTTATATTTTTCAAAATTTGAGTGAGTTTTGCAATAGAGGTATTTTTTCCAATATTTTCTTTTGTCTCTTACTATGTTTTTTCTGTTATTATCTAAGTTACAGTAAGTGAGTAACGCTGAAGAACTCGTGCATATATCCCAATACAAATCTAATAACCTATAAATATCGATGAAGAAGATTCTAACCGTATATGACTTGCCAACCCCTGAAGAACTAATATCAGCACCAATCGAGAAATTAGTGTGGAAAAGGCTTATAAATAAAGCAATTAACCAGAGATTGAAGGAAATAACTATTTCACAGTCTGAACTTTACTCTTCGCTGAATTATTTCTCAAAACATTTTAATCCAGGGAAATGCCATCCCTTAATTGTACCGGTACATATAGCTTAGTTTGAGAGATATAAATCGTATACCGATAGAAGTGAAGTTACTCACTGGAACATACATACTGCAGACAAACAGGGCCAAATAAAACCAAACCGAAGTCAATCCGGAGTGTCTACTCTGTCACGAGTCTGATGAGAGTCTCCATCAGAAAACCTATACTAACAGACTACATCCATGTGTTAGATACTCTGCTACATATATATCCGTGTGCCGCAAATTATAGCTTGCTTCAGCTTCTAGTGGACTGCAGTGTGCTTTTGTGTGATTGTGAATAATACAGTCAGTAGACATTCTACTAGTGAACTCCTGTGTAGAAATCCTACTCTTTCATAGCAGACGATTATGTTATGCTCTAGATATTTTAGATTAGAGCTTGGATCTAAACATAAATATATAAGTAGGACATGACGGCACATTCAAACTGGGGAAACTCTACTAAGTTGTTTAAAGCTTTTACTTAAAATACCACGAAATTGACAAACATTTGTTATGGTGAGGGTTTCGTATATACATATATATCTGGTTGTGGCTGTGAACTCTACCAGTGAAAACTGGGTGTGCCTATGAAGGCAGAATATATTATCAATAACAACAACAACAACAACAAGATGGCCGAATGTGATGAAAACAAAACTCTCTCGTGAAATTGTCGAAATTCACAGCTTCCACGACAACTTTCAGTTTCGGCGCTTCAGGTATCCGTTCGAGTTAATTATCCCATTATGTTTTAGTCGTTTTTTACGCATGCCACCATGTTAAACCTATAGATTATATCTAGTAAGAGCCGTGCCATCTTCTTGTCATTGAACTCAAATTCGCTCAAGTTGGCATATTTGATTCTCTGGTACGAAAAAAGTATGAGAGATTGAATGACAGTTTATCTTTTATTGATTATATGTATAATTCTACTGGTGACATGAGCAGGTTATGCTGCCCAGGCTATCTTACGTAACGAGAAATAACAATTAGTATAGAACTGTTGGTGGTTTTGGCCATTTTAGGAGTTCCATACCTTTAAGAATATAATATATATACATATATATAACCATTTTTTGGGGGTCCAGAACTCAATTAATTAATATTTTAACCACTCAAATCCATCTTTTACTATCCTAGCTCTGTGCCGGGTGCCTGTGTATTTTATGGTGTGATACTGGTTTCATAATCATATTGTGAAGCTTGTGGCAGGCAAATTCCATCAGACATCACAGTTTTATTGTTAAAGGGAATGTAGCGACACAGCCAAACTAGCTCTGTTATTAAGAGTTCTGAAAAACATTGAAAAAGGTGAAAGAATTATCAAAATCGGATGATAAACAAAAAAGATATGACCATTTAAAGGTTGTTCTAAAACGAATATGGGAGCCGCCATTTTTAGAACTATGACGTCATAGTTCCATATTACCATATATGGAATATTGATAAATATCATTTAAAACGAAGAAAATCACTGCAAATGAATGATTTTTTTTGCTGGTCATATAAAGCATTACTGCCATTAAGTATTACATATTTTTCATTCAGTTGGTGTCATATTTTCCCTATAAATCAGTAAATTTTCATATTTATAAATATTCCATATATGGTCATTTAGAACCGTGATGTCATAGCTCTCAAAATGGCCACTTCCATATCCGTTTCAACAGAAACTTCAAATGATCATATCTTCTTTGTTTATCATCCGATTTTGATAATTCTTTCACCCTTATTTCATTATTTCAGAACTTTCAATAATACAGATGGTTTGGCTGTGTCGCTATATTCCCTTTAATGTATAAAAATGTGACAAACATGAGTTGTTGCCGGAAGTCAATTTAACAAGACGCTTGTATGACCATTTCCCTCCAATATCAGTTCGATCTTGTGTCATACAATATGTGTGTTTCAGGTTACACTGAAACAAAGAACTGGGTACGTAAGTAGTGAATTTATTTTATTTTCCACATTAATTTTATATAAGGCTGTATAGAACAGGAATCTCAATCTTTACGGCGCTTATTCAAATTTTGCAAAAAACCTGTAAGATGCGGACAACAGTATAGTGTAGTTAGGATAACCTGAAACGCAGGTATATATATACTGAAAGGAAAAAGAAACGCAGGGTGCGTATTTCCGCTATATATTGCATATACTGCACGCTTAATTCCATATATATTCCAAGGAAATCCCAAGATGTTTTGTAAAAAAAAAAGTGCAGTTAGTTAGAGAAAAGACACAACTGTGATGTTGTAGACGTTTTAATCACAGTACACGTTGTAACAAAAAAATCATAAATGCTGAAGTTCCTCTTTGAAAAATTGAGTCAGTTCAATACTGTATTTAATGTTAAGTGATTGTAACATTTAAAGCCTAAGTTTGCTCACCTGCTTGAGCCAAATGCGCATTCTGACGATAATGAAACTTTAAAGGGGTAACCATTGGTGTGTTCAGTGCTGTTTAAACCTTCTTTCTAAAAGGACAGGCCTAATGTCGCCCTGTACCATTCGATTAGCAGTAGCATATTAAACATACAATATATAGCTGAAATACGCACCCTGCGTTTCTTTTTCCTTTCAGTATACATGATATATGTGTTTTATTCTTTTATTTTGGCCTAATCAGTATCAATTCAGCCATCCTTTTTGTGTATTTTTTTTTTTATGCATCACAAACATAATAATGTTTAAATTCAATCTTACTTTCATAAAAATAATGAATTAACTACATTTTATGTCATTAAAACGAGTTTGAAACTAGTTTAGTTTACATTAAGACAGATATAAACAGATCGTTTGTGGTACCTACTAGGTACAACAAGCAAAAATTAAAACTAAATAAAAATTAAATATAAAACAATCACTTAGGTTCTACGATGTATGACACATATTTTGGTGTTTAAATCATCAAAATCCGCCAACAAATAATGAAGTTATAATTGTTTAAACTTGAGACCTATCAAAATATTGTCTGTCATGCATAAACGTCGATAAATACACCTCTGAGTAGTCGCGCCAACTTACACAAAGGTGTACAGACGAAGGTGTACAGTGTGCTATTTAAATCAGTTATGGTTAAACAGAGTTTGCGTCTGCCTGGACTATATGAGGTTGACATGAAAAATAAATTGGAAACCGATTACCGAGGGATTACTGGACTAATAAAAACGGAATATACATACTAACAATGGCTGGTTAGTATGGTATTAATTTTTATAATTCTAAAATGTAGTGTCGTATTGTATGCATAGAAATGGTGGATATCGGATTTTTCAAATTCATGATACTAGTATAGATCGAGGGCGAGAATGATACAAATGATATTCAGATGAATAACGAATTTTATTGTGTTCAAAGAAACAACTATAACATTTTATAGAAAACACTTGTTAAATGTGTAGCATAAGCTTGGAAAGGGATTCATCTCACTTTTTACAAATTGGTAAAGTATGATATACAGCAGGGGCGCAGCCTTGATATTTTCCTACATCTATTACATATTTAGTAACGCATGGCAACGAAAAGTAGTACGACATCTTTCGGCAACGTCAAAAAAAAAAGTCAGCCATTTTGGATTTTTTAAAACACATGATTTGGAAGATTGTGACAATTTTTGATGATGAAATTTCAGTTCCGCTTTAAGTTTCGTGATTTTCGGCTGTACCGACTTTTTTTAGAAGCTTTTAAAACTGCGTGATAATGTAAAATGTCGAAGCGAGGGGCGATAACTCTAACACACCCGATTACCGGCAGCCGTAGGAACAGTTCGGCAGCCGTAGGGCACAGTTCCCGGTAAAAAAAAACAAGTTTCAAAAGGGTAAATAAATCTAGTTTTATGACTTGTTAGCCTTAAACTATTAGAAAAGTGAATCGGCCATTTTAATTTGGAAGGTATGTTGTGTATGTCACATGATTCCCGTGAAATTTGAACATACATTATGCGAGTTACGGTAGGTTAAATGTTGAAATTAAGCTAAAAAATGTGATTGTAGAAAGTTAGAGACCTGGTACTCGGTAAATAGTCAAGTTTAAGAGATTTCAGACATACTGCCATAAAATATAATCTTTCCTGAATAAACAGTCCAAATTGTAGCCCACAGAACATTTTATTAAAATAATTGTGGGTTTTTAAACACGACCGGGTATTGAAAAATGGCAGGAGTATGGTACAGTTCCATTATTTATTGGCAGGTAGCTAGTACAGTTCCGAAAAATGGCAGGCGTATGGTACAGTTCCAAAAACATCGGACGCTAAAGTCTTTTCTCCTTTGGTATAGTGGTGTAATTTCGAAAACACTAATGAATAAGTACTGTATATAGAATTATATACATCTTCGGTTTAAGAAAACCCACCAACCGTAGGGAAACGTGAATATAGGCTCGTTTGAACCTTCATTCCGACGGTATAGTACAGAGAAAGACACGTTTTAATAACAATCGTATGCTGTAGCCCACAGAACATTTTATTAAAATAATTGTGGTTTTTTAAATACGACCGGGTATTGAAAAATGGCAGGAGTATGGTACAGTTCCATTATTTATTGGCAGGTAGCTAGTACAGTTCCGAAAAATGGCAGGCGTATGGTACAGTTCCAAAAACATCGGACGCTAAAGTCTTTTCTCCTTTGGTATAGTGGTGTAATTTCGAAAACACTAATGAATAAGTACTGTATATAGAATTATATACATCTTCGGTTTAAGAAAACCCACCAACCGTAGGGAAACGTGAATATAGGCTCGTTTGAAACTTCATTCCGACGGTATAGTACAGAGAAAGACACGTTTTAATAACAATCGTATGTTGTGCTGAGTTACGTCCCCTTTTTATAATTCACCATTTATGATAACATGCATTTGGTATTTATATGTTTTGGAATAGATTGCTTAATTTTAATTATTGCATAGTTGAACACATCACATTAATAACGTTTTAAGGCCACTCTGTGTAACTTAATGTATCTGAATCAAACGTCTACTGATATATAGGACACGCATTTAAACCAATAATGTAAAAACTTGACTTTTTACCGAGTACCAGGTCTCTAACTTTCTACAATCACATTTTTTAGCTTAATTTCAACATTTAACCTACCGTAACTCGCATAATATAGGTTCAAATTTCACGGGAATCAGGTGACATACACAACATACCTTCCAAATTAAAATGGCCGATTCACTTTTCTAATAGTTTAAGGCTAACAAGTCATAAAATTAGATTTATTTACCCTTTTGAAACGTGTTTTTTTTTTACCGGGAACTGTGCCTACGGCTGCCGGTAATCGGGTGTGTCTAAGAGATGTCATTTTTAGAATACGTTTAAAATGACAACACTCGTGTGTTTTTAGCTCGACTGATCAGAGATCAGCAGAGCTTATGCCGTGGTCCGTCGTCCGTCTGTCCGTCTATCTGTCCGTACACTTTTATTTGTAGCGACTACTCCTCTGAAACTACTGGATGGATATTGATGAAACTTTACAGAAATGTTGCCCATGAAGTCTAGTTGATCCTAGCAAAAATTCATGTTGATGTGAAATCCAAGATTGCCGCCAAAGCTAAAAATAGATTTTTAAAATACAAGTTTGTAGCGACTAATTCTTGAAAACTATAAGTGATATTGATATGGGACTTTTTCTAAAATTCTGGGTTTCCATGAAACCCAAATTGTGATGGCCCATAAAATGTGCAATAAAGGCAGACCAATGTTTGCGAGTAAGCTGTTGTATATATCTATACTTTTGGTTTGGGATTTCTTATAGAATTATGCATTTTATTCATACATCTCCCGTATTGGGGTATGAGCTCCCTCCTCCACCCACTCCCCACCCCACGCCCACTTTTTTTTTTTTACATTTCTCTGTATTGCTTAGGTCAATTCTTACACATATAGCTATGTTGCGCTCAACCCCGCCTCCCTCCACCACCACCACCCCACGCCTTCCCCCACACCCCTCACTCGAAACTCAATTTCGTTTATTATTTTTTTTACATATTTCTGTGTTGTTTTGGTCAATTCTTACACATATAGCTATGTTGCACCCCCACACACCCATCCCATAACCATCTCCACACCCCATCATCACCACCACCCGAATGTATATTTTTTATGCATATGTCTGTGTTTTTTCTTTTATCAGTTTATCAATATGTTTTGCCCCCCACCCGCAACCATCCCACCACTCCACCATCACCACCACCAGAATGTGTTTTTTTGTTCTTTTTAGCTCTACTGGCAGAAGGCCAGGCGAACTTATGCGATCACTTTCCCTCCGTCGTCCGTCCGTCCTTCTGTTAGCAATTTTATAAAATTGACATCTTCTCTGAAACCGCTTGAAGGATTTTGATTAAACTTTATCACAATGTTACTTAGGACGCCGCCTCTCAGATTTATGTTTTTCATGGCCGCCAGTCATCCGAGATGGCTGCCATGGCTAAAATTATGTCAAATTTAGGGAAATTTCAAACAACATCTCCCCCGAAACCACTTGTCCTATTCTAGTGAAATATCATATATACATGTTACTTGGTTTGGCCTCTATCAAGTTTGTCGAATATTCGAAATGGCCACTCAAAGTTTACTTAGAGTTATATAGGAAAAGGATAAAAATAACATCTTCTCTGAAACCGCCTGAAGGATTTTGATGAAACTTAATTACAATGATCGTTTCAGATTTTTGTTTTTCGCGGCCGTCAGTCATCCAAGATGGCCGCCATGGCAAAAATTAGGTAAAATTTAAAGAGATTTCAAACGACATCTCCTCCGAAACCATTTAATCCATTCCAGTGAAATATCATATACATGTTTCTTGGGTTGGCCTCTATCAAATTTATGTTTTTTTATTATCGTCGAATAATCAAAATGGCCGCCACGACGATCCAAAGTTTACATAGAGTTATATAGGAAAAGGCTAAACATGACATCTTCTCTGAAACCTCTTGAAGGATATTATTGAAGCTTTATTACAATGATCTTTGGGATAGTGCGCCTCGGACTTGTGTTTTTCGCCACCGCCAGTTGTCCAATATGGCTACCATGGCTAAAACTAGGTCTAATTTGAGGAAATTTCAAACGACATCTCCTCCGAAACCTCTTATTCAATTCTAATGAAATATCACATATATGTTCCTTGAGTTGGTCTCTATCAAATTTATGTATTTCGTTATCGTCGAATAATCGAAATGGTCGCCATGGTGACCCAAAGTTTACATAGAGTTATATAGGAAAAGGTTAAATATGACACTTTTTGAAGGATTTTGTTGAAACTTTATCACAATGGTTGGCGTCTATTAAGTTTGTGTTTTTGTTCTTTGATACTTGGTCATTGTACTGTTACCATTGGTGGACATCACTGAACGCAAAAAAATACCAAGGTCAATGTTATATTTTGAGTTATTTTCCCTACCCTTAACCTTGGTTAGGTAAGTTAACCTCAGTTAACTTTTATAATAACTTTAATTTCTTTCTTTGCTACTTGGTCATATGTATTGTTGCCGTTGGAGGACATCACTGAACGCCAAAAATTACCACGATCCAGGTAATATTTTGTGTTATTTTCCTCAAACTTAACCTTGATTAGGTAAGTTAACCATGTTACCAGTTTTGTAATTATGAAAGACTTTATAACCTCATCATATTATTTTCAGATTGTCCAAGCAGTTTCTTTTACCTATTTCTGCAACTGAGGTTGTAGTATCACAACTAGTAATGGTGTGAAAATCAACTAAGGGTCTAGACGTTATTGGACCTAGTGATTATGCAAGCCCATTTGCAAATCAGTTAAATGATTCCTAGATCATAAAAAAAATTACCCAATCATAATGCTCACCTAGTTGTATTTCTAGCACCATTGCGATAGCATGTACTATTACGTCTGCGAAGATCTTTTGCAGCATCATCATGATCATGTCCGTGAAGTTTTGTTTGGCATTATCTGCCGTGTGCAACTACAGCTTTAGTATTGAATTGAGATCATTATGTATCACCCTATCGCCGTGTGATACAGTTGATTTGCTTTTACATTATATCACAAATGACTGCTCGGCCAGGAAAACAAAGAGTTCTGATTTATTTTTATATCACACTGGAAATGGGGTCTATTTCTTGGTTGAGCACGGCATTTGTGTGCTGTTTTTAGCTCTACTGGCGGAAGACCAGCAGAGCTTATGTGATGCCGAGTTGTCCGTCGTCCGTCCGTCGTCCGTCGTCCGTCCGTCGTTAACTTTTGTCTCGTTAAGACGATAGGGCCTTCATTTTTCATCCTATTTTTACCAAACCTTACCACATTGTTAATATCAATGAAAGCTCGGACAAGTTCGAATATCAGCCAGATCGGACCAGTAACAGCGGAGTTATGGTCCCCGATTTAGTTAGAAATGCTATATTGCTATATTTTGCATCGTTAAGACGTTACGAAACTTTACCACATTGTTAATATCAATGAAAGCTCGGATAAGTTCGAAAACCAGCCATATCGGACTAGTAACAGCGGAGTTATGGCCCTTGATTTAGTTAAAAATGCTATATTTGCCTCGTTAAGACGATATGGCTTTCATTGTTCATCCGATCTTTACCAAACTTTATCAGATTGTAAAAATCAATGAAAGCTCGGAAAAGTTAAAAAACCATTCATATCGGACGAGAAACAGCGGAGTTATGGCCCTTGATTTGGTCCAAAATGCTATAGTTTGCCTCGTTAAGACGATAGGGCCTTCATTTTTCATCCTATCTTTACCAAACTTTTCCACATTGGTAATATCAATGAAAGCTCGGACAAGTTCGAAAACCAGCAGATCGGACCAGTAACAGCGGAGTTATGGTCCTTGATTTAGTTAAAAATGCTATATTTTGCCTCGTTAAGACGATGTTTACCCGATCTTTACCAAACTTTATCAGATATTAATGTCGTTGGAAGCTCAAACAAGTTCGAAAACCAGCCATATTGGACCAGTAAAAACGGAGTTATGACCCTTGATTTAGTTAAAAATGCTATATTTTGCTTCATAGTTCATCCGATCTTTACAAAACTTCATCAGATTGTTAATATCAATGAAAGCTCGGACAAATTCGAAAACCATTTATATTGGACCAGTAACAGCGGAGTTCTGGCCCTTGATTTAGTTCAAAATTTGCCTCGTTAAGACGATAGGGCCTTCATTTTGTTAACCGATCTTTACCAAACTTTATCAGATTGTTAATGTCAATGAAAGCTCGGTCAAAATGAAAGCTCGGTCAAGTTCGAAAACCAGCCAGATCGGACCAGTAACAGCGGAGTTATGGCCCTTGATTTTGTTAAAAATGCCTTAATTTGTATCGTCGTACGATAGGGCCTTCATTTTGCATCTGATCTTTGCCAAACTTTACCAGATGTTATGACATTCTTTTTTTATATTATTATTTTTTTTATTTTTTTTTTTTATTATTTTTTTTTTTTTTGTATTTTCTTTTTTGATTTTTTTCTTTTTTTAAATTATAATTAATTGATATTTTTTTGATAATTTCTTTTTTTTAAATTATTATTATTTGTTGCTTTTTTCAAATTTTATTTTTAAATATTAATAATATTATTACTTGTTTTATTTATTTTTTTTTTTTTATTTTTTTTTTTTTTCTTAGCTCTATGTTGGACCAGTCTGACCAGTAACAGAGGAGTTATGGCTCTTGATTTAGTTAAAAATGCTATATTTTGCCTCGTTAATACGGTAGGGCCTTCATTTTTCTTCTGATATTTTCCAAACTATACCAGATTCTTTAGTTATGGCCCTTGATTTAATTCTAAAGCTGTATTTTGCCGAAACCTTTCAAAAAAACGTAAATGGCAGTCATTCGCTTCATTGATGTTATAAGAGCCATGTTAGCTAGTAGAGCGTCCACAGGCCCTCTTGGGCCTCTTGTTTTAATACACTGTACGCTTTTCACCAATGTGCCCCACATTAGGGGCGTGGTGAGCGACGAGGAGACCATATTTTACAGGATGAAAACACTCATAAAAGACGTGTATTTATGTAATATTTTCTTTGAGTATTGCTGTTTAATATGTTGTCTTTTCTATTTTCAGGTTCATATCTGTATCACGTTGCTGTCGGATTTATCGTCGCTATTTTAGCGATTGTGTGCTTAGTGACCACTTTTCTTTTCTCCACGAAAGGTATAGCAGAAATGGCGGTTATGGAAAATTATACTCATTCTTCCGGAAAGTCTTATGCATGCATATCATATGAAGGTAGACTTGGCAACAACATTTTCCAGTATGCGTCTGCATATGGTATAGCAAAGCTGAATAACTTAACAATCATTTTAGGTCAAGATGACGACTTGGTTAACTTTTTCGAGGTTCCTTTTGCTGAAGTGAGAAAGAATACAGACATATGTAAGACTTTTGTTCAGATAAAGGAAGAACACTGCTGTTATTTCGATACAAAATTTATGAAATTAAAACCAAATACCAACTTCAGACTGTTAGACTTTTTGCAATCGTATAAATATTTTAGTCACGTGTATGCTGACGTCAGGAAGGAATTAACGTTTAAGCCACATATAAAATCAGCCGCTAAATACATAGTAGACAATTACCGAGATGCATATACCGTGAAACGCTCACTTCCGGCTACGGTTGTTGGTATTCATATACGCAGAGGGGATATAATAACGGAAAATTATACTTACAGTGACGGTGTTGTGTTTCCAGAGCGCTTTATTCACAACGCGATGGATTATTTTCTAGAAAAATATCAAAATATTGTGTTCGTAGTATGTTGTATAGATCTACAATTCGCTGAACAAGTAACTCAGTACAGGAATGCAAGTGTCCATTTCGTGTATATATCGCCCATTCAAGACATGGCTGTTGTGGCATCGTGTGATCACGTGATATCGACAGTAGGTACCTTTGGATATTGGGCAGGTTTTTTGTCAGGTGGTACAGTGGTGTATCACAAGTATCCAATCAGAGAAGGGTCAGAGGCCAGAACGCAATATAATTATGTAGATAGGTTTCCAACACACTGGGTTGCTATGACTTAAAGGTACACAGGGCAATCGTCATTTTTTAAAAACTCACGGCGTCCCATTAGTTTTTCTCGTAACTTGCATTTGTTCAATCATTAATATTAATTGTTAGAATAGTTCAAAGTAAATAGTTTTATAAATATATATTATTGACTTTTGATAATATTGCACCAATAATATATTTAAAAAATATGTAGAATAATGAAGGACATATAGATCTCAATTTTTTATTTAAATATGCAAGCAGTTTTAAAGTCAAAATGGTGCATGATTAATAAATCGCTGTATTAATTATAATGCATGATATAAAACTCAAGATTGCCATGTGTCCCTTTAAGAGTGTCATGTTTCCTGCAGAAAAAGACCAGAAAGAAGAATTTGTGTCACTCGGTTTAAGTGTTGTTTATGTATATCTTTGATCCGGTAAACTCCATTATTCGGCTGTATTTTGCTGAGTGACGTATCATTCATGGCATGTGTCTATGGCAGCATTCGTGGCATGTGTCTATGGCAGGTGTTCCATTGTGTTCCGCAGTGCTATAAAATTGCACATAGAGCTACAAGTGGACACCGTCGTCATATGACTGAACTATTGCTGACAACGATACTTAGAGCGACAGCTTAAGGCTTCCGAGCAGTGATTTACGGTCAAGGAAATTGGCCAAGCAAGTCCAATAATAACCTAATAAAAAAATACCGCGGCGAACCGTTATCTTGGTGAATTATTTTAGACTTCATTATTGATGGCTTCATTTTAATTCTGTTTATGAAATTATACACTATGTAATACTCATATAATCAGAATACGTCGCTCAATTACAAAGAAGACTTTAGAAGTAGTTTAAACATGTTTAAAACATATTTTTTTTTAAACAAACACACGGCATCCCGTTAGTTTTTCTATATAACTTGCATGTGTCCAGTCATTAATATTAGTTACAAGATTAATATAAAGCAACTTGTGTTCGCATATTACTAACTGTTGACTATATTGCACCATTACTATGCTATGGTAAAATAAGATAAAAAAAAAAGTAAATTCAAAATAACACTTAATTATAATTATGATAGCCGGTTTAAAGTCAAAATGATACTGTATAAATAAATCGAGACGATAATTTTAATGCTTCATAAAAATTTCAAGATTGCCGTGTGTCCCTTTAATACAAGTGTTGTCGTTTACAAATATAACATGTTCCAACAGGTAAATACATATCAAAGTTGACTGTTTCGCGGGTTAATGGATGTAATCAAGACAAAGGTTGTTATTAAACAAATTAAATCAAATCTGTTATTCACTCAGTTCATTACTGAGGTCATGAATATAGTATACATACAATAAGGCTCAAACATGCAGGTAGATAAACATTGTACAATGTTATTAAATAGCATATATTAAATCTAAAGTGTTGGAAGAGTTACTTTAAACGTTGAATTCCTCAACATATTTGTAATAGCGTATACAATCTACATTTTCAATCTATAAATATTGGTTAAGTGTACTATAAATAACAATAGAATAATAAACAGCAAAACACTCTGTGCTTAGACTATTATTTTCCCATATAAAAAATTAAAAAAATTTAATATGCGCGATATTATAGTACATTTTGTAACAAATACGACAATTGTAAGAATCATATTTAGATTATTAAAAGATTGTCTTAGATGGTTTAAATGTACTCACGGCAATTTTGAAGTATGTAAAAAGCATTATTTAAAATAAAGTCATTATCAGTTTGTTATCATGAGTTCAACACAAAAAAAATACAGCAATATGAAAATATACTTTGCCTTAAATATTAAAAAGGATTTGAAAACATGCAAGTTATTTTGAACAAATAGATAACGAACCGCCTCGAGTTATTGCCGTGCGTCTTTTAGGTCATATACGACTATTGCATTTCCCATAGGCCTCCATTATAGCCTTTTTATAGAAAATATTTAATTTCTTTGGACTTCAATACGTCAGCGGCCTCTTGCTCAGTGGATAAGGTGTCGAAATGTTTTGGTGCCGAAACATCCTGAATTGATGTTGAACACACAGACGCAAAAACTTGAGAATTGTCTGCATTTAATAATAAGCATTTTTCATGTAGTGATCATTGGGACCCTGTTTATTTAGACTAATATACTATATACACAATAGTCTTGACAATAACCTAGCATTAGGAGGGTAATTGAAACAGAACAGACGACAAAATCAGGCTTTTCTAGGATGTATCTTTCGTCTTTCGTTCTAATTACTTAAACAACAACCGATTATTAGAAACCATATCAATGAGGCAGAAACGATCGTGATGCTATATTCAATTATCGGAACATAACTTGTCAAAACTTTGTAGAAACTAGCGCTGAGACAAATCGAAGGACGAGATGAACTAGCATCTGATATGACTGTCGACGATATAATTTAGTCGCGATACTTGTTTCAGTTATTAAGACGACTTTTAAGCCCTTATTAGTCGACCTATAAGAACAAAGTCTAGACAACTATCACATGATTTACTGATATACTTGCAAAATGGAAACGTTCATAGTTTAGAAAATATAACGACACAAAGTATGCCAGTCTTTTCGTTTGGTTTATAAACAGCTATCATTGCCAATATTTTGCCACTAATGAACAATTACAGCTAACATTCCGTGACAGGCGTCGATAATCACACAATGGTTGTACAATTCAAATTCTTTATTCGGCACGAACATTACAATGTTGTTCGCCAATACAATGCAGAGATATCATCTTTCCTTTACATTGAGAACCCGTTTCAAAATAGACTACACTTGAAAATTACACTTGAACTTAGCACAAGATATATAAAGATTAAAGAGAGACGCGAGACATATTCAAATTAAAAAATGTGTTTTAAATTGTAATATATTTTCAACATAAATGTTGAATTGAATTGAATTGAATTGGATTTTATAGTCGCACCAACAGCTAAGGTCATATGGCGACTTTCCAGCTTCCACTGGTGGAGGAAGACCCCAGGTGCCCCTCCGGGCAATTTTCGTGCACGGGAGGGCAGCTGGGTAGAACCACCGACGTTCCGCAAGCCAGCTGGATAGCTTCCTCACATAAAGATTCCTAGCCCCTGAGGGATCGAACCTACAGCGGTGAGGGGCAAGTGATTGCAAGTCAGAGACTCTAACCACTCGGCCACGGACGCCCCCTCACATAAATGTTGAAGCAATGTTTTAGATTTAAAATTAAATTTGTAATATCACTGAGTAGAATCAGTGATTACACTGATTACGTTTGAAAAGGTAAAATCACCTATCCGAACTTCGAATCAGTGATATCAAATTGTTTAAATAAATGATTAATATCATCAATTAAAATGCATGCTCACCTATTTGAATTAGTATCATGTATTAAAACGAAATTATAACGTCACCTATTCGAAAGAGTAATAATACGTATTTTATTTGTGATATTACCACTATTCATAATTTTGCATTGCCAAAATGTTGAGATTTTACTTTATTTTTCACTAGGTGATACAATTTGTGTTACTCGTTTTTCATCCTTAAGTTCTATAGTAAAACAAAAATCTTTGGCCAAGTAAAAAAGATAATAATTTTCAAGGTTCAATTTTGAAAGGTACATATATTGAATCAATTTGCATAAATGTGCATCAAATATGCAGGGTTTTAAAATAGTCACACTGTGAATACCTGAATTTTAACAGTAATCTTGGTCGAACAGCAAGGATAAAGACCGAGTTTATCACCTACCAGAAGTTAGAGGTCTGTCAGATTTCTGGTCACTGATTGGTCAGTTTATTTTTTTGATGATGCTTTATCAAAATTATGAATAAAACGAATGAATGGTATTTCCTAGTTTTCAAACAGAAAATCACACTAAAAATAGGTATACAAGTCGAGCAGGAAATATACAAATTCCCTTTGTAATAGCTTTCACAGAACACATTCGATCAAAAAACAATCATGAAAACCAATAACAGTTACAATCTTCAATATAAGACTCAACATAACTCATTTTATATTGCTATTCGTCAATATCATCTCTTATTCTATATTTCACATATACGGTCACTGAACTCGCGTATATGTTTGACAGACAATTGTATTAATTTTGAAAAATTGAGTCCCTCACCACTCTAGCCGACTGGCCAGGTCATGTAGTATTGTGCAAGTGTTTAGTTAGATTGTGGCACAGCACATTCCCGTTTTGAAACAGAGTCAATTTTAATTGTCGGCTGTGGAGCAGTCTAAGTGTTTAGTCACACGGCTCACGTTACACCATTGCGATACATTTCTTCTTCATTTTAGTATGCAGGCACATATAGACCACAGTATAGCTAACAGGTCAATTTACTTGCGTTTATTAAGAGTTTAAATACCATACGTTCTTGTCTTTCCGGCGATTACTTTTGTTGCGCAAGATTTCCTTTTCAGAAACGTATTATATATAAATGGTCAGTAAATTTGAGCACACCTTATCTTTAATTCATGTTAAAAAAATGGTTCATGAAGCAGGAAACTATGATTAAAGGTAAGATGAGTCGATTGTCTTTGCATTATTGTACAACAAAACATCCGATTCTGAAAACGTGAGAAAAATGTCTACACCCGCTATAACGACACTTAAACATTACTATTATTGTTGTTATTATTATTATTATTATTATTATTGTAATTATTATTATTATTATTATTATTATTATTATTATCGTCGTTGTTGTTGTTGTTGCTGTTGTTGTTATCATTATTATTTGCATTATTATTATTTGCATTATTATTTGCATTATTATTATATTAGTATTTGCATTATTTGCATTATTTGCATTACTATTAGTGTTATTATTATACAGTTAAATGCGGAGTGTAGGTCACGTATTTTCAGGTATTTTGAAGACATAACTATGTTCGCTTGGGCCCACGGTTGTACCTAGTCTTACATAAATAGCAGTGTGGGTAGATAAAAGTAACATAATGATATTCAAGGGTGAAAAACCACACGAAGTATTATATTAATTGCACGCAGTAACATAATTGTGACATACGATATATCTAAGATTTGATAACCTTACCGAAGATCGTTCACTATTAAACAGTCAACATAAATTACTACACAAATCACACAAAGGTGAAATCACACATGAAGGTGAAATCACACATAATGGTGAAACGTTTTGAAGCCTATATTTAATTCTTAAAGGGACTGGAGGCGATCTGTAGGGCCTAATTTCATCAAATGTCTGAGCACCAGAATTAGACTCAGACTCAAAATCTATTTTTTTTGCAAAACCCTATTAACTCAAAAGTATGGGTAAGAATTGTGATTTCAGACATTTTCTGTTAAATTACTAATTTATATGATGCTTTTAGGTTCTTAGAAATTATTGGTTTGTGATAGCAGTACATTTTTTTAATTATATCTACATGTGCTAAATGTAATCGATTTAACATAATGCTTGACCATACCAAGTCGGAAACCCTCAGAGGTTACGACTGAAGTATTCTGCGGCGGACTACATGCTTAGTTGTAGACCCTTCTACAGTTTGCAATTATGCTTTCCTCTTTGATTGTGCAACGACGGGATGGTCGATGGCCTCTATGAATGTTACTCTTCCTGTTGGACTTATAACCTTTACTTTATCACTCTTTGTGTTGTAATACTTGTTAGGGTGACTGTATTCTCTGAATGCTACTCTTCCTGTTGGACTTATAACCTTTACTTTATCACTCTTTGTGTTGTAATACTTGTTGGGGTGACTGTATTCTCTGAATGCTACTCTTCCTGTTGGACTTATTACCTTTACTTTATCACTCTGTGTGTTGTAATACTTGTCGGTGTGACTGTATTCTCTGAATGTTACTCTTCATGTTGGACTTATTACCTTTACCTTATCACTCTGTGTGTTGTAATACTTGTTGGGGTGACTGTATTCTCTGAATGCTACTCTTCCTGTTGGACTTATTACCTTTACTTTATCACTCTGTGTGTTGTAATACTTGTTGGGGTGACTGTATTCTCTGAATGCTACTCTTCCTGTTGGACTTATAACCTTTACTTTATCACTCTTTGTGTTGTAATACTTGTTAGGGTGACTGTATTCTCTGAATGCTACTCTTCATGTTGGACTTATTACCTTTACTTTATCACTCTGTGTGTTGTAATACTTGTTGGGGTGACTGTATTCTCTGAATGCTACTCTTCCTGTTGGGCTTATAGCCTTTACTTTATCACTCTTTGTGTTGTAATACTTGTTAGGGTGACTGTATTCTCTGAATGCTACTCTTCCTGTTGGGCTTATAGCCTTTACTTTATCACTCTTTGTGTTGTAATACTTGTTGGGGTGACTGTATTCTCTGAATGTTACTCTTCATGTTGGACTTATTACCTTTACTTTATCACTCTGTGTGTTGTAATACTTGTTGGGGTGACTGTATTCTCTGAATGCTACTCTTCCTGTTGGGCTTATAGCCTTTACTTTATCACTCTTTGTGTTGTAATACTTGTTGGGGTGACTGTATTCTCTGAATGTTACTCTTCATGTTGGACTTATTACCTTTACTGTATCACTCTGTGTGTTGTAATACTTGTTGGGGTGACTGTATTCTCTGAATGCTACTCTTCCGGTTGGGCTTATAGCCTTTACTTTATCACTCTTTGTGTTGTAATACTTGTTAGGGTGACTGTATTCTCTGAATGTTACTCTTCCTGTTGGACTTATTACCTTTACTTTATCACTCTGTGTGTTGTAATACTTGTTGGGGTGACTGTATTCTCTGAATGCTACTCTTCCTGTTGGGCTTATAGCCTTTACGTTATCACTCTGTGTGTTGTAATACTTGTTGGGGTGACTGTATTCTCTGAATGTTACTCTTCCTGTTGGACTTATAACTTTTAGTTTATCTCACTTTGTGTTGTAATACTTGTTAGGGTGACTGTATTCTCTAAATGTTACTCTTCCTGTTGGACTTATGACCTTTACTTTATCACTCTGTGTGTTGTAATACTTGTTGGAGTGACTGTATTCTCTGAATGCTACTCTTCCTGTTGGACGTATAACCTTTACTTTATCACTCTGTGTGTAGTAATACTTGTTGGGGTGACTGTATTCTCTGAATGCTACTCTTCCTGTTGGACTTATTACCTTTACTTTATCACTCTTTATGTTGTAATACTTGTTAGGGTGACTGTATTCTCTAAATGTTACTCTTCCTGTTGGACTTATGACCTTTACTTTATCACTCTGTTTGTTGTAATACTTGTTGGAGTGACTGTATTTTCTGAATGCTGCTCTTCCTGTTCGACGTATAACCTTTACTTTATCACTCTGTGTGTAGTAATACTTGTTGGGGTGACTGTATTCTCTGAATGCTACTCTTCCTGTTCGACTTATAACCTTTACTTTATCACTCTTTGTGTTGTAATACTTGTTGGGGTGACTGTATTCTCTGAATGCTACTCTTCCTGTTGGGCTAATAGCCTTTACTTTATCACTCTTTGTGTTGTAATACGTGTTGGGGTGACTGTATTCTCTGAATGTTACTCTTCATGTTGGACTTATTACCTTTACTTTATCACTCTGTGTGTTGTAATACTTGTTGGGGTGACTGTATTCTCTGAATGCTACTCTTCCTGTTGGGCTTATAGCCTTTACTTTATCACTCTTTGTGTTGTAATACTTGTTGGGGTGACTGTATTCTCTGAATGTTACTCTTCATGTTGGACTTATTACCTTTACTTTATCACTCTGTGTGTTGTAATACTTGTTGGGGTGACTGTATTCTCTGAATGCTACTCTTCCTGTTGGGCTTATAGCCTTTACTTTATCACTCTTTGTGTTGTAATACTTGTTAGGGTGACTGTATTCTCTGAATGTTACTCTTCCTGTTGGACTTATTACCTTTACTTTATCACTCTGTGTGTTGTAATACTTGTTGGGGTGACTGTATTCTCCGAATGCTACTCTTCCTGTTTGGCTTATAGCCTTGACGTTATCACTCTGTGTGTTGTAATACTTGTTGGGGTGACTGTATTCTCTGAATGTTACTCTTCCTGTTGGACTTATAACCTTTAGTTTATCTCACTTTGTGTTGTAATACTTGTTAGGGTGACTGTATTCTCTAAATGTTACTCTTCCTGTTGGACTTATGACCTTTAGTTTATCACTCTGTGTGTTGTAATACTCGTTGGAGTGACTGTATTCTCTGAATGCTACTCTTCCTGTTGGACGTATAACCTTTACTTTATCACTCTGTGTGTAGTAATACTTGTTGGGGTGACTGTATTCTCTGAATGCTACTCTTCCTGTTGGACTTATTACCTTTACTTTATCACTCTTTGTGTTGTAATACTTGTTAGGGTGACTGTATTCTCTAAATGTTACTCTTCCTGTTGGACTTATGACCTTTACTTTATCACACTGTTTGTTGTAATACTTGTTGGAGTGACTGTATTCTCTGAATGCTGCTCTTCCTGTTGGATGTATAACCTTTACTTTATCACTCTGTGTGTAGTAATACTTGTTGGGGTGACTGTATTCTCTGAATGCTATTCTTCCTGTTCGACTTATAACCTTTACTTTATCACTCTTTGTGTTGTAATACTTGTTGGGGTGACTGTATTCTCTGAATGTTACTCTTCCTGTTGGACGTATAACCTTTACTTTATCACTCTGTGTGTAGTAATACTTGTTGGGGTGACTGTATTCTCTGAATGCTACTCCTCCTGTTGGACTAATAACCTTTACTTTATCACTCTGTGTGTTGTAATACTTGTTGGGGTGACTGTATTCTCTGAATGTTACTCTTCCTGTTGGACTTATAACCTTTACTTTTTCACTCTTTGTGTTGTAATACTTGTTGGGGTGACTGTATTCTCTGAATGCTACTCTTCATGTTGGACTTATTACCTTTACTTTATCACTCTGTGTGTTGTAATACTTGTTGGGGTGACTGTATTCTCTGAATGCTACTCTTCCTGTTGGGCTTATAGCCTTTACTTTATCACTCTTTGTGTTGTAATACTTGTTAGGGTGACTGTATTCTCTGAATGCTACTCTTCCTGTTGGGCTTATAGCCTTTACTTTATCACTCTTTGTGTTGTAATACTTGTTGGGGTGACTGTATTCTCTGAATGTTACTCTTCCTGTTGGACGTATAACCTTTACTTTATCACTCTTTATGTTGTAATACTTGTTGGGGTGACTGTATTCTCTGAATGTTACTCTTCCTGTTGGACTTATAACCTTTACCTTATCACTCTTTGTGTTGTAATACT
Organism: Cyrtodaria siliqua; assembly: GCA_037043455.1. Classification (NCBI taxonomy): domain Eukaryota; kingdom Metazoa; phylum Mollusca; class Bivalvia; order Adapedonta; family Hiatellidae; genus Cyrtodaria; species Cyrtodaria siliqua. The sequence goes on along the minus strand of JAWPHD010005378.1, from coordinate 116,945 downwards.
TGTTAGGGTGATTGTTTTCTCTGAATGCTACTCTTCCTGTTGGACTTATTACCTTTACTTTATCACTCTGTGTGTTGTAATACTTGTTGGGGTGACTGTATTCTCTGAATGCTACTCTTCCTGTTGGGCTTATAGCCTTTAGTTTATCTCACTTTGTGTTGTAATACTTGTTATGGCGACTCTATTCTCTGAATGCTACTCTTCCTGCTGGACTAATAACCTTTACTTTATCACTCTTTGTGTTGTAATACTTGTTGGGGTGACTGTATTCTCTAAATGTTACTCTTCCTGTTGGACTTATGACCTTTACTTTATCACTCTGTGTGTTGTAATACTTGTTGGTGTGACTGTATTCTCTGAATGCTACTCTTCCTGTTGGACGTATAACCTTTATTTTATCACTCTGTGTGTTGTAATACTTGTTGGGGTGACTGTATTCTCTGAATGCTACTCTTCCTGTTGGACTTATAACCTTTACTTTATCACTCTGTGTGTTGTAATACTTGTTGGAGTGACTGTATTCTCTGAATGCTACTCTTCCTGTTGGACATAACCTTTACTTTATCACTCTGTGTGTTGTAATACTTGTTGGGGTGACTGTATTCTCTGAATGCTGCTCTACCTGTTGGACTTATAACCTTTACTTTATCACTCTGTGTGTTGTAATACTTGTTGTGGTGACTGTATTCTCTGAATGCTACTCTTCATGTTGGACTTATAACCTTTTCTTTATCACTCTTTGTGTTGTAGTACTTGTTGAGGTGACTGTATTCTCTAAATGTTACTCTTCCTGTTGGACTTATAACCTTTTCTTTATCACTCTTTGTGTTGTAATACTTGTTGGGGTGACTGTATTCTCTGAATGCTACTCTTCCTGTCGCTTATAACCTTTACTTTATCACTCTGTATGTTTTAATACTTGTTGGGGTGACTGTATTCTATGAATGCTGCTCTTCCTGTTGGACTTATAACCTTTTCTTTATCACTCTGTGTGTTGTAATACTTGTTGGGGTGACTGTATTCTCTGAATGCTGCTCTTCCTGTTGGACTTATAATCTTTTCTTTATCACTCTTTGTGTTGTAATACTTGTTGGGGTGACTGTATTCTCTGAATGCTGCTCTTCCTGTTGGACTTATAACCATTTCTTTATCACTCTGTGTGTTGTAATACTTGTTTGGGTGACTGTATTCTCTGAATGCTGCTCTTCCTGTTGGACTTATAACCTTTTCTTTATCACTCTTTGTGTTGTAATACTTGTTGGGGTGACTGTATTCTCTGAATGCTGCTCTTCCTGTTGGACTTATAACCTTTTCTTTATCACTCTGTGTGTTGTAATACTTGTTGGGGTGACTGTATTCTCTGAATGCTGCTCTTCCTGTTGGACTTATAACCTTTTCTTTATCACTCTGTGTGTTGTAATACTTGTTGGGGTGACTGTATTCTCTGAATGCTGCTCTTCCTGTTGGACTTATAACCTTTTCTTTATCACTCTTTGTGTTGTAATACTTGTTGGGGTGACTGTATTCTCTGAATGCTGCTCTTCCTGTTGGACTTATAACCTTTTCTTTATCACTCTGTGTGTTGTAATACTTGTTGAGGTGACTGTATTCTCTGAATGCTACTCTTCCTGTCGCTTATAACCTTTACTCTATCACTCTTTGTGTTGTATATTGTCGTTTTCCATTACGTGGTTCCGCCTTAATTCCATTAAGCAATGGGAAAGCTTATAATAGCAGGAGTTTATAACGGATATTTCGACTATTAAACTTGTTTAAAAACATTTTTGCTGAAAACATGCGATAACTTGTTTAAAATTACCTATTGAATATTTTAATTTTACAATATTCAAACCTTTTAACCCGAAATTAAGGTTTTATTTCATACCCAGCCATCCCCGTTTTCGCTTCTTGGAGAAGGTGTTGGTTGGATGGGGTATGAAAGTTAATACTCGGACGACGTAATGCATTGTATATTTAATATCTTCTTGTTTGTGGTACATTGCGGACCTAAGGTGTCACTGAGATTGTGTGCTGTGGCTTCTACAGGTCCATTGTATTAATACAATCGGCGTTTAACTTAATATGTATGCCTATGCAACAGATACCATCTGAGTCGTTGAGTTTTCCAAACCAAACATTTTCACAAAATATAATTCAGCCGAACTATATATGCGGCTTATTTAATGCATGTGCACATTTCATACGAAACTAAAGCACACTATGAGGATTTTCATTGTATTTGTACTGGCACCAATTATTAACCAAGATCGCCTACAGGCCCTTTAAACTGTTATCTGTAACATGAAATAGCTTATAGTTATATAGCTGAACCAAACACGAATCAAGTGACAGTAAGAAGGGAGAGACAGGAAAATAATACTCTAATATAATAACACATACACTCATATGCATGTAATGATTCAAATCAAATATGCTCTACAAAGGAAACTCATTATTTCACAATGGAATAACGTACTTCACATATCTGAAATTGAATATCTTCTTTGTTATGAAAATATTTTATTTTTCAATTTTCACAATTGTACACTAACACACAATTTACAAACAGCAGTTACACTTTCTAAATATATGTTCACAAAATATTAATCAAAACACATGTTGTATTTACATTTGTTTCTCTCGAAAAATAAAAATAATTATATATAGGATGTTATTAAACGAAATGTGATCAATTCTGAGCTGTACCATTTTCCCCCATGTATCGTTGTGTTGTTTGCCCCTAGATATCACCATTATTAGTTTGTTTTGCAGCACTGGGAACTGTCTTTTTATATTTACTTTGAAAATGAAATGCATTAAAAAAATCATTAATATACAATATAAAATGCAAGAGTTAGACGCTTTAGTTATAATTTCAAATGAAATCGTTTAAAAATTTGCATTTCATTGTATATGTTTACTGATTAAAAGGTTTTGTACTTCTGTCCAAAAAAAGACTCGAGTAACTGGACATTCTATAGATAACTGCTCCATATTTTCTATATGCCTATTACAAAAATCACAAACACTTGTATTTGCAATTTTCATTTAAAGTATAGCTGTCCCGCCAACAACAGATAAACTATACAACACATGTACACCTTTTCTAAACCTACTGATGACGAGGTATATAATATTCAACTTGTATATTTTGAGAATCCAAACTCTATATACACAATATAAACGTCTTTACCAGCCACGTATAACACGTTTAATACTGATAAGAGTTTTGATAAACGGTTAAGTACTGTAATTGTGCCAGTATTTGGTGGGTTATTTTCTCGAAACAAAAATGTGTTTGTTGGGAGAACCCTCATTATAGCTTTATACCGGAAAGTTTAGTGTTAGTTTAGCATTCAAACTATGTCAGATGAATAAGTTTTTAGTTAAGACTCGTAAATATTTCTGTTTATTACCGAGATCATTCTGAATACGTCTAATTCGCTTATTATATATATAGAGGTTCTGACATGAGTTGTCATTTCATACAAAATTTTATTAAACGAGTTCTGGAATTTGTTATTAAGCGAGCCTCCGGCGAGCTTAATAACAAATTCCTGGACGAGTTTAATAAAATTTTGTATAAAATGACAACGAGTGTCAGATCCTTTTTATCACATGGCTCAAAAACGACAAGAAACTACACATTATTGCTTGTGGTGAATCTACATACGGCGGACTGTTACCCTCACAACATCGCCGATTCAGTGCTGTATCCACGGACTGCACGGACTAAACAGGTGTTCCGTGACATTGACTAGACGAACGTACTGACACTGCACTTCAACGACCGACTGATTCGGTCGCCTTATATTACACATGGTTAATATTAGGAATTATTATATAACCTATAAATAGACGCGTTTTCATTGGCTAAAAAGTAATTTTTTAGAAAAAATATCTAGCGATATTGACCTGTTTTTTTGATATTGACCTGTTTTTTTGATATTGACCTGTTTTATATAATTGTTTTTTTGATATTGACCTGTTTTATATAATTGTAAATTGAGGGTTATATAATAAAACAGTTATGGACTTTTCAGCTGTTATACATGATGTTGATATGTACCAAAAAATCATTATTGACCTCGGCTATCGCCTCGGTCAATAATGATTTTTTTGGTGCATATCACATCATGTATAACAGCTGAAAAGTCCATAATTGTATAATACGTAATGGGTATATTATACGAAATACAAGCAGTTCCATGTGATAAAACTTTATTTGTATTTCTTGCTTTCTTTCTTTCTTTTAACAATGTTTGATCAATATAAATATTGATTCTTATTTCTGCTTGAATAACGTTCCTCCACATCTTTGGAATGCTTTGAATGATTTTATAGTATTGAAGAAACTCAGAGTTACTTAGATAAAACCCCGCTTTTAAATGATCAAATGTATAGAAAGTTTTAAGCCCATTATTGTTCGATGTATTGCAAACCTTTATTATTCCATGTTTTATAATAAAGCATTTTTCCTTTGTGTTTAATAAAAGAGTTGTACCACATAATTCGTCTCGAATATTGTTTCATGATCACCCTGTTTCATGATCTCCCTGTTTCATGTTCTCCCTGTTTCATGATCTCCCTGTCTCCCTGTTTCATGATCTCCCTGTTTCATGATCTCCCTGTTTCATGTTCTCCCTGTTTCATGATCTCCCTGTTTCATGATCTCCCTGTTTCATGTTCTCCCTGTTTCATGATCTCCCTGTTTCATGATCTCCCTGTTTCATGTTCTCCCTGTTTCATGATCTCCCTGTTTCATGTTCTCCCTAAAATGTATTATATTGACCATGATTCAATTATTTGGGATAAAAACTGTAAGTTAAAGGGACACACGGCAATCTAAAAGTGTTTGAAATGGGTGTCTTGATTTATATATACAGTATCACTTTTACTTTAGCCTGGTTACATTTAAATACATCAAATTTTAAGTATTCACTATTTCGTCTTATTATACTATACGTTTTAATATATTATTTATGCAATAATATCAAAAGTTAATAATATCTAAAACAAATTGCTTAATACTAGTCTTATACTTCATATTAATGATTGAACAAATGCAAGTTATGCAGAAAAACTAGCGGGACGCCGTGAGTTTTTAAAACATGAAGATTGCCGTGTGTCCCTTTAAGAGTCATTGTTTTTTAGCTCTACTGGCCGAAGGCCAGCAGAGCTTATGGGATGCCGAGTTGTCCGTCGTCCGTCCGTCGTCCGTTGTCCGTCGTCCGTCGTCGGCGTTAACTTTTGGCTCGTTAAGACGATAGGGCCTTCATTTTTAATCCGATCTTTACCAAACTTTAATAGGTTGTTAATATCAAAGAAAGCTCGGACGAGTTCGAAAACAAGCCAGATCGGACAAGTAACAGAGGAGTTATGGCCCTTGATTTAGTTAAAAATGCTATATTGCTATATTTTGCCTCGTTAAGACGATAGGGCCTTCATTTTTCATCCTATCTTTACCAAACTTTACCACATTGTTAATATCAATGAAAGCTCAGACAAGTTCGAAAACCAGCCATATCATTCTAGTAACAGCGGAGTTATGGCCCTTGATTTAGTTAAAAATACTATATTTTGCATCGTTAAGACGATAGGGGCTTTATTGTTCATCCGATCTTTACTAAATTTTATCAGATTGTTAATATCAATGAAAGCTCCGACAATTTCGAAAACCAGCCATATCGGACTAGTAACAAAGGAGTTATGGCCCTTGATTTAGTTAAAAATGCTATATTTTGCCTCGTTAAGACGATAGGGCCTTCATTGTTCATCCGATCTTTACCAAATTTTATCAGATTGTTAATGTCGTTGAAAGCTCGAACAAGTTCGAAAACCAGCGGAGTTATGGCCCTTGATTTAGTTAAAATATATTTTCTCTCGTTAAGACGATAGGGTCTTCATTGTTCATCCGATCTTTACCAAACTTGATCAAGTTGTTAATATCAATGAAAGCTCGGACAAGTTCGAAAACCATTCATATCGGACTAGTAACAGCGGAGTTATGGCCCTTGATTTAGTTCAAAATGCTATATTTTGCCTCGTTAAGACGATAGGGCCTTCATTTTTCATCCGATCATTGCCAAACTTTAGCAGATTTTATGACTTTCTTTTTTTATATTAATTTATTTTTATTTATTTTTTTATTTATTTCATTTTTTCATTTTTTTTCATATATTTTTTTTTTGTATATATTATTATTTTTAATATTTTTCTTTTTTTTTTCCTTTTTTTTTTCTTTTTTTTTCTTTTTATTTTTTTTATTTTTTTTTATTTTTTTTTATTTTTTTAGCTCTAAGTTGGACCAGTCGGACCAGTAACAGCTCTTGATGTAGATAAAAATGCTATATTTTGCCTCGTTAATACGGTTGGGCCTTCATTTTTCATCTGATCTTTACCAAACTTTACCAGATTCTTTAGTTATGGCCCTTGATTTAGTTAAAAAGCTTTTTTTTGCCCGAAACTTTCAAAAAAAACGTAAATGGCAGTCAATCGCTTCATTGATGTTATAAGAGCCGTGTTAGCCAGTAGAGCGTCCACAGGCCCTCTTGGGCCTCTTGTTTTTGCTCCATTCGTATTAAAATGTGTTACGTGCTCCGAGTATTAACGTTCATAACCCATCCAACTCTTTCTCCAAGAAGCGAAAACGGGATTGGCTGGGCTGGGGTATGAACAAAACATTAATTTCGGCTTAAAAGGTTCGCATATTGTAAAAATAAAACATTAAATAGGTAATTTTAAACAGATTATTGCATTTTCTTCAGTAAAACATGTTTTTAAACATGTTATATTGTTGATATATCCGTTATGAAATCCTGCTTATCTAAGCTTACCCGTCGTAATGTGCTTTCAAACAATGTTTTACCTCCATAGTTATTAATTTCTTTTATTATATTGCCTTACAACTACCACCGTGATTGTTCGGATCTGAAAATCTAGAATTTTTTTAATCCAACCTACTTTAAATTTATTGAATTTATAAACAGGTTTATATCAATCATCTTAACATCGCATTTTCATATTTTGAATTGCTGTGTTCTGTTTATTTTTCGGTTAATGTATTTATTTGGACTCCCTAAATTGCATACATGAGCTTAGGTAATGCACAAGTTTTGATAACGGCTATTTTTCTCATAAACTATGTTTCTGCCAACGATCTAAACAATTGCAAAAATCATTTATCTTTGGTATAAGGTTTTCTTCGTGGTATTGCTTTCTATCATTTGTAAAAAGAATTCCCAGTGCTGTTGCTTTATTGTTTGATCACATAAAGTGGTTATCTTTATAGTAGTTTTCATCTTTATCTAGAAGTGAGAGGGCTGGCGGGGCGCAGTCGGTAGCGCGGCGGATTTATAACCGAATCCTCCGTGTGCCTCGTCCGTCGGATGGGGACGTAAACCGGGCAGTCCCGTGTATCGGTCTATCCTCCGAGCACGTTAAAGAACCATAGGAATCTATTCGATAATAAGAGTAGGTTCCCGGATTCCTATGTATCCTTCCCCTCTCTCTGAGACGGCTTTAAATAACCTATACTGTGTTGATGAGCCGTTAAACAACATTCAATTCAGTTATCTAGAAGTGAGCCAACACACAATATTATCGATTTATTTGTGTTTAACTGAGAATTTAAATCTAATGAAGTATATTTTTCTTAAATTATTCATCTTTCTAGAGCTTGTACTCGAATTGAGGACTTTAACATTTATATAACTAAAACGCTACGCCAGAAGGTAAACTTTGCTAAGTAAAACATGTATATTAACCAGTGAAACATGTTAAGATTAGATATACAGTACTTTTCAACATGCTACTTTTCCTGTTCGACTTTAATACCAACTTGCATTAAACAGTCCGTTTGTTATACGCTGGCACATGTTATGGCTCGTTTTTAGCTAGCATTCAACAGTCCGTTTATTAAACATGGACCTACGTTATGGCTAGTTTTCCACTTGCATTGAACAGTCCGTTTGTTAAAGATGGACACATGTTATGGCTAGTTTTCAACTTGCATTGAACAGTCCGTTTGTTATACATGGACACCCGTTTATTATACATGTACACATGTTATGGCAGTTTGTGACGTAAATTGGAAAAAGGGTGAGTTATTGGGTTAACGATTACGGCCCACAATAACAGACAGGTTACGAATGACGTCGGATCATTATTAAAAAATATAATGAAAGGAAACGTGGCGCAACACAGACGAGAGATAATGCCCGTGTGTGTAGTTACACATTTAGATTGATAAACTGGTTTAACTGCACCATATTAGCTGGAAATATAGTGGTTTAACGTATACAACAGCATGCGGCGTACCAATTTGTATTTAATAAATTAATAAAGCAAGATATGTTAAGTCTACCGTTTAGACTTGCTGTGTTAACAAGCAATACGTAATAAAAGAAGTGTATGATAGACGTGCTATGTTAACAAGCAATACATAATAAATGAAGTGTATAATAGACATGCTGTGATAACAAGCGATACGTAATAACTGAAGTTGACAAAAGACCTGCTGTGTTAACAAGCTATAAATAATAATGAAGTGTATACTAGATCTGCTGTGTAAAGCCGGACGCGGACACTGACACGGAAAGGATCAGTGGATGCTTCCCAACATTTTCTCTATGTAACCGAGTTTTCACTGACACGGATACAGACGCGGATACGGACACGGACCACGGATCACGTACACATGGATACTCGTTTTTAACATGTGATACGTAATAAAAGAAGTTTACAATATACCTTATGTGTTAACAAGCAATAAACAATAAATGAAGTGTATAATAGACCTGGTGTGTTTGCAAGCGATAAATAATACATGAAGTGTATAATAAACCTGCTGTGTTAACAAGCAATAACTAATACATGGAGTGTATAATAGACCTGCTGTGTTAACAAGGAATACATAATACATGAAGTGTATAATAAACCTGCTGTGTTAACAAGCAATAACTAATACATGAAGTTTACACTAGATCTGCTGTGTTAACATGTAATAACTAATACATGAAGTATATAATAGACTTGCTGTGTTAACAAGCAATAAACAATACACGAAGTGTATACTATACCTGCTGTCTTAACAAGCAATACATAATAAATAAAGTGTATAATATACCTGCTATATTAACAAGCAAGAAACAATAACTGAAGTGTATATTAGACATGCTGTGTTAACGAGAGATAAACAATAAAAGAAGTGTACAATAGACCTGCTGTGTTAACAAGCAATATTGTTTCGGACAAATTGCGGTAATTTTCGTAGATTTAATTTGTTTTTGTGGCCAAAATGCATGTTTTAAGAAAAAAGGGGCTAACTCCGTTGTGTACTGAACTTTTCAAAACCTCTCTGTTTGGACTATTGTTGGCGGTCTATCTAATTATTCTTAAAACGTCATTATTTTTTTCCCGTTTTGCTGTCTAGACAATCAACATCAAATCAGTGGAAGTTTCATTTATTGTTCAGGATATTTAAGGGAACACATCCGTACACTATACTAGTAAAGTCGTAAAACAGGGATTTACCAGTTTGTGTGCACAGTTATGTTTACTATACTATTCGATTAGCCTCGGTCACCCGGCCCGCTTCTGATTTCTTCGTTACGCTATTCTACACGAATCCAGAACCAGGGCCTGGGGAAAATAGGACGTTTGAAATCGCCCTAACATATTTTTAAGTTAATTTGAATATAATATCTTATTCTTAACTATGAGAAGCAGCAAGTGACGTTAAAAAGTTTAACTGATGCATCAACAATTGACGTGATACTTTTATTTACAACATGACGTCACGCAAACGTCGACGTTATGCGCGTGAGAAAAACGCGAATAAATTGCGCTAATCGCTAGTGGGCGCTTTAATTGGCCTAATCTACCCAGACCGATATCTTATGCATGATACGGTCTGGCTGGCCGAGACTAACTATTCGATAGGCGCGTTTATGCCCTACTGTATATATACTGAAAGAGATAAGTTAAGCAAGTAAATAACGTGGAAAATCACATTGCTCATGTTCTAGACTAGGCGTGGCAGAGGTCCTAAACAATATAATTAACATAATTATGGATTATATACAGAGCATTGTTTTCGAACGATATCTGCGAGAAAAAAAGTCAAAATGTTTAAATTTACCAGCTATGCAGAAATTATAATTTCATTCTTATTTCAATTCTAAGGGAGGCAATTTTACACAAATGGTGAACGTTGGTTCCCTATATCTTTATAATGTCAATCGGTCTTGCGTTTTTTATAACTTGAGACCCAGAACAATTATTTAATAAAGTTTAATCAAGCTCTTTTCCATATTTGTAATTTTGTAAATTTAAAATATGCTGTTTTAACTAAAAGGGAGATAACTCTGATACTTACATTGGAACACAAATGAAAAAGAATATCACCCTATGTCATTCCAATGTTTTCAAATACTTCACATTATAAAATTACAATATATTTATTTAAGCTAGATATCCATATTTACTCGCTAAACTTATTTCTTTCAGTATATGTACAACTGCTTGCAAGACATGAATATAGGGAAGCTTTAATGTACACCCCAGATGATGTGATGTTTATGACCAATATAACGACATGTCACGATATATAATCCTATGTTGACATAGTCTATGTTGATATACTACAATATATTTAGCCATAAGTTGAATATATTGTTTGCACAACATCCACACAGCGACTTGATGACCTAAAATGTCGCATGACGACTTAAATTATTTTGAGATCAGGTTAAGTTGACTAAAATAGTGCGTCTGAATACTAATTGTATTGAATGTTGTTTAACGGCTCATCAACACAGTATAGGTTATTTAGAGCCGTCCCAGAGAGAGGAGAAGGATACATAGGAATCCGGGAACCTGCCCTACTCTTATTATCGAATAGATTCCTATGGTTCTTTTAACGTGCTCGGAGGATAGACCGATACACGGGACCGCCCGGTTTACGTCCCCATCCGACGGACGAGGCTAAGGGAAGTGTCTTGCCCAAGAACACACCGACGGAACTCAGTGGCACCACGGAGGATTGAACCCAGGGCCTCCGGTTACAAATCCGCCGCGCTACCGACTGCGCCACGCCAGCCCTCTGTCTGAATACTAACGTTATTATGTAGACGAGAGCGGTTAGCAATGTTAACAAAAGATTGTCAAACTCGCCTACGCAATTTGTAAACAGATATTATATTTTATGAAGTATTTCGCGTCGTATTACAGATTTAATTGCAAAGGAACTATTTTATTTGTCTTGTTTTGTCGATATCCAGTCATATAGCCTTATACAAATATAAAGGTTATTTACGGAGCGTATTCGTGCCTCGTCTTTTCGGGTAATATTGAATTTCTCAATTTAAAATAACTCGAGTTGATAAAATATATATCTATAAATCGATATATTTATGTCGCCAAAACACGATGTAATTCAATAAATGCAAAACAAATACGTTGAAATGGTTCTTTAATTTACAATAAATCGTTTTTAGTGAACTTGACATTTTTTTCTCTTCTTTATATCGCGTTGAAACAAAACAAATAAAAATATATCAGTATAAAGGTACTTGACGTAATGAGTAATATCTGTATTAGACGAGATATTTATCGGATATACACGAGATATTTATTGCAAGCCATTTACAGTTTGTCGATTATGTGATATAAATATGTCGATTTAAAATCTAAAAAATGATAAAACATTTCGAGTTAACGTCATCTTTTAATTAAATCAAATTTACACCGGAATGATCGGCATCGGGAGTCCGGCCTGCTTCTGATTTCTTTACTACACTATGTTACGTGTATTCTAGTCTCGGACAGTTTGTTTGTTAGTTTGTTTGTTTGCTTGTTTGTTTGTTTGTTTGTATGTATGGTGTGTTGCGTCATTGTCAACACATGTAAGGTTATGTATATGACTGTCGATTTGTTTGTGGTGGAGGCAGACCACCCACTTTTCCTGGGTAGAACCAGTACTGTACACCTCCCCGCCATCTTTAAGAATCAACACTTCCTCACTTACAATTCGAGCTCCCAGGGGGATTCGAACCCTCAGCGATGAGAGGAGAGAAGGTTTACAACGCAACGTCGTTAATACCTCGGCCACGGAGACGTTAGTCTCGGACAGCCAAAACCGTATGATGTACATGTCGTATATGTCTTATATGCAGATATCAATCTGGGCAGATTTGGCCGATAAAGCGCCCACTAGCGATTAGCCGACTATATTCGCCCGTTTTCTAGGCAAATAATAGTCAACGTTATGTTGTAAATAAAGCTACTTCAGGGTGGGCTGGGGTGGGGATGGGGTAGCCGGAGGGGGTCCAATAACAGGATAACAGCAAATTGACTTTGATGATAACAGATAACAATGAATTAACAATACTAGAAACGGTTAACAGTAAATAAAATAAAATAACAATCCTAAATTTTACATTTTACGATAGGTGGTGGATAAGGAGAGAGAGGGATTGGGGACTATATAAATCATTAACAGATAACATTAAATTAACCAATAACGGATAACAGTCAATATTATTTCAAAATAACAGATAACAAAGTATAAATTTCGCCAATTACAGCATCACAACAGTTTAGTTACACTTGCTGACATCACGCGCTGCTTCTCGCAAGTTAAAAGTAAGACATTTTAAATTTGAAAACGTTTAATTAATATGAAAATGCGTTTATTGTGAAAGTCACATAAAATCTCTCAAAGTATCGCCAAAATCCCCCCTTACATAAGTGGCAATTCAACCTAACATTTCCCACAGGCCTTGGTGCTGTTTCCCATGGCTGAATCCGTGTAGACCATTTTCAAGCTAATGATATACATGTATTAGTTATTTAAGCTGTTCCGTCAGTAACAAATAGCAGTGTAAAATATAACCTGATATATGGCTCACATGTAAAAACATAAACAAGTAATATATATATTTTACTTTAATCAATGGGTAAGAGTAAAAAGAAATATAAAAAGATCGGACAGGGAAAGTAGCATTCAAGGAGGACAGTCAACCACAAAACACAGAAACAAACACGCAAACAGACAAACAAGAAGGCAAAAGTAATAATAAATGCAAACGACATCACAAACACAAAATGGTTGACAATAGGGCTACCGACTTGAAACGGTCAGTGGCAAAGTAGGCCACTGATGGGGGTGGGGGGGGGGGGGGGGTTGACAATAGGGCTACCGACTTGAAACGGTCAGTGGCAAAGTAGGCCACTGATGGGGGGGGGGGGTTTAAACCGGTTCTAGGACCAAACCTCACACTTACCCTACTGTCATCCCATTAAAACAGGACAGTGTAAATAAAGAAATCCCCGCCATGATCTAATCTCTAACCAACAAGACAGCAGGCAATATAGGTAACACACAAATATGCTCGTGTAAATATAATACAAAAAAACAATAGCCTAGAAAGCCACGAATGAAGGTACTCAATGACTTGGCAGAAGCCAGAGCAACAAGAGAATAAACCATTAAGGGCACGACAAGAAAGATTATAGACAAACATCAAACGTCACCGTCCCAATGGGCTTTAAGTAGGCGTCATCATAGGGTCCAAAGCCTGTCCGGTCATCGTACAATTAAAGAGGAAAGCATAGTGGCGGACTGTAAAAGGGTCCACCACCAAGTTGAAAGTTTGGTGCACTAGTAGATAGAACCTGGTTTAACCACCACGTCCCCCAGCACCCACACACACACAAACACACACACACACACACCTCCCACTGTCCTTTATTGCCATTGACCGTTCCAGGCGGTACCCCATTTGTCACCCCTTTATGTGTGTAATGTCGCCTGACCGCGAGATTGAAGATATACATTAAAAGTGACCACTCCTTGCAGGATTTAGAAACTAACGTTGTTCAATTAAGATCATACACGTTATTTGTTATGACCTCGTTTTGATGTCAACATTTTTAAAGAAGCATTACTCTAGCCTCGGTTGACCGGCATGCTCTGATTTCTTCACTACACTATGCTTCGCGGATTCAGAACCAAATTCTGGGGGAAATGGATGGTGGAAATCGCCACTCACTTTAGGGCTATTTCGGCGAGAATTTAAGCGGTGAGAGGAGAGAAGGTTTACAACGCAACGTCGTTAATACCTCGGCCACGGAGACGTTAGTCTCGGACAGCCAAAACCGTATGATGTACATGTCGTATATGTCTTATATGCAGATATCAATCTTGGCAGATTTGCACAAAAGCGCCCACTAGCGATTAGCCGACTATATTCGCCCGTTTTCCAGGCAAATAATAGTCAACGTTATGTTGTAAATAAAGCTACTTCATGGTGGGCTGGGGTGGGGATGGGGTAGCCGGAGGGGGTCCAATAACAGGATAACAGCAAATTGACTTTGATGATAACAGATAACAATGAATTAACAATACTAGAAACGGTTAACAGTAAATAAAATAAAATAACAATCCTAAATTTTACATTTTACGATAGGTGGTGGATAAGGAGAGAGAGGGATTGGGGACTATATAAATCATTAACAGATAACATTAAATTAACCAATAACGGATAACAGTCAATATTATTTCAAAATAACAGATAACAAAGTATAAATTTCGCCAATTACAGCATCACAACAGTTTAGTTACACTTGCTGACATCACGCGCTGCTTCTCACAAGTTAAAAGTAAGACATTTTAAATTTGAAAACGTTTAATTAATATGAAAATGCGTTTATTGTGAAAGTCACATAAAATCTCTCAAAGTATCGCCAAAATCCCCCCTTACATAAGTGGCAATTCAACCTAACATTTCCCACAGGCCTTGGTGCTGTTTCCCATGGCTGAATCCGTGTAGACCATTTTCAAGCTAATGATATACATGTATTAGTTATTTAAGCTGTTCCGTCAGTAACAAATAGCAGTGTAAAATATAACCTGATATATGGCTCACATGTAAAAACATAAACAAGTAATATATATATTTTACTTTAATCAATGGGTAAGAGTAAAAAGAAATATAAAAAGATCGGACAGGGAAAGTAGCATTCAAGGAGGACAGTCAACCACAAAACACAGAAACAAACACGCAAACAGACAAACAAGAAGGCAAAAGTAATAATAAATGCAAACGACATCACAAACACAAAATAGTTGACAATAGGGCTACCGACTTGAAACGGTCAGTGGCAAAGTAGGCCACTGGTGTGTGTGTGTGGGGGGGGGGGGGGGGGGATGGGGGGTTTAAACCGGTTCTAGGACCAAACCTCACACTTACCCTACTGTCATCCCATTAAAACAGGACAGTGTAAATAAAGAAATCCCCGCCATGATCTAATCTCTAACCAACAAGACAGCAGGCAATATAGGTAACACACAAATATGCTCGTGTAAATATAATACAAAAAAACAATAGCCTAGAAAGCCACGATGAAGGTACTCAATGACTTGGCAGAAGCCAGAGCAACAAGAGAATAAACCATTAAGGGCACGACAAGAAAGATCATAGACAAACATCAAACGTCACCGTCCCAATGGGCTTTAAGTAGACGTCATTATAGGGTCCAAAGCCTGTCCGGTCATCGTACAATTAAAGAGGAAAGCATAGTGGCGGACTGTAAAAGGGTCCACCACCAAGTGGAAAGTTTGGTGCACTAGTAGATAGAACCTGGTTTAACCACCACGTCCCCCAGCACCCACACACACACCAACACACACACACACACACACACACACACACACACATCCCACTGTCCTTTATTGCCATTGACCGTTCCAGGCGGTACCCCATTTGTCACCCCTTTATGTGTGTAATGTCGCCTGACCGCGAGACTGAAGATATAAATTAAAAGTGACCACTCCTTGCAGGATTTAGAAACTAACGTTGTTCAATTAAGATCATACACGTTATTTGTTATGACCTCGTTTTGATGTCAACATTTTTAAAGAAGCATTACTCTAGCCTCGGTTGACCGGCATGCTCTGATTTCTTCACTACACTATGCTTCGCGGATTCAGAACCAAATTCTGGGGGAAATGGATGGTGGAAATCGCCACTCACTTTAGGGCTATTTCGGCGAGAATTTAAGAGATTCTATGAAAAACGTATTTACTATTTAGTCAATTACATGTCAGTTTCTTACTTTTAACTTATGAGAAGCAGCAAGTGACGCCAAATGTTTCACTGGTGCATTGGCGACGTTAACAAGCTAACACGCCTGCTAAACGCACTCTGGTACAGCTGTCTGGGCCATGAGTGCTACTCAATGATAATATAGCATGACATTCAATACTGTGACATTCCAAAACGGCCTTATCGCATATCAATCATCAAAAAATATCATTGATGCGTAGGAAACGAAAAAAGTCAGTGATTCAGTACCAGTTACCGAAGAGTACCAGTTGCCGCGGGAGTACCACAAGGCTTAGTTCTAGGTCAGATATTTTTTCTCAAATATAAGAAGACCTATCGTATAACATCACGTCAAACGTAGTTCACTGTAGATGATACCACAATGTAACTAGCTGTCTGTAGTTTCTAAGATGCTCAATTTCTGTAGCGTCACATTGACAAACACTTGATATCTGAAGAACAATGGGACATGGCGTTTAATCCATGTAAGTGTACAGCTGTCCAGTTAACTCGATCTAAACTCTAATCTCATCAACTTACACATTGCATGGTCACACATTATAAATAATAAGCAGTGCCATATACCTGAGTGGCAACATAAGCAGTCATCTTACATGGAACGATCATATAAAAAAAAGGCCAGTACTTTAAGCAACAGAACTCTTGGTTTCTTTAAGCGCAATATCTGAAGTAAAAACACAGCCATAAGATCAACGGCTTCTGGAGTCCTCATGCTCAACACAATATAGACAAACATTGATGATTTGACGAAAGGCTAGTGGATTTGACAGCCTAGATAGCCTCGTAGGAGGCTAGATGCATGTAGGAATTTGGATTGCAAGTAGTCATTGGCTTCAGAAAGTCTTCCTAAAATACTGTCAGTTCAGGATTTTAAGCATATTTAAGCATATATATATATATATAGATTCATATGAGAAATCATTTTGCAACCACCCGTCAGCTCTTCGTCAAATTCATATCCAGTCTGTCTATATTGTGCCGAGTATGACTAGACTGGGGAAGAACATCCGGACTAGTGCCTTGTACGCAGTTGATCTTATGGATGTTTTTTGCGCTTTTAACAAGCCTACAGAGTTATGTTGCTTGAAGTATTGACATTTTTGACATGATCTTTCCGGGTAAGATCAATACGTCTGTTGACACCCATGTATTTAGTACTTCTAATTGTTTCCATTGTGTGACCATGCAATGTGCAAGTCGATGGGATTTGAGTTTTTATCTTGTTACATGGATGGCTGTGCATATACCTGGATTAAAACTCTATATCCTATTCTTTATACAGATAGGGAGAGTTTTTTAAGGTTTCACTGCAGAAATTGGGCATCTTGGAAACTAAAGACAGTCATGTACACTGCGGCCTTGTGGTACTCCTGCGGTAACTAATACTGTGTCGGAATCTTCGTTGTCAATGATTACCTATTGCAGTTTTTCAACACGTCCATATACCCGGTCGTCATGTACTGGTAAACATGAAAGTACAAAGAAAGACAAGCTTGCAAAAAGGTGTGCGGTTTATATATATATGGTCTGAAGCTTTAAGGTATGGTTGTGAATAACTGACTTTCAGAATTCCATTTCTATATGTCGGAAAATAAAACCTAATAGATCCCTAAACTATCCCCTAGGAAAAATGCATCTCCGTTTCGTTATCTGCGCATCAGTGATTTTATTTGTGATGATAGAAGACCTTTTTGGAATGTCACAGATTTGAATTTCATGCATTATTGTATCGCAAACGTTATCATTGGATATCACTTCGAAAGGTGTGCAGATTTTCTCCGACCACGAGAGATAAAGGCTTGCATTACGTGCCTTTAAGGATCTCTGTTTAAATGAAGTTGCTTAGAGACTGTGAACAGGTGTCGTAATTTGTGTTGCAATTGTATTCATGTATTGGGAGGGTTTAAATTCCCAAATACGGAACGAGATTACACGAGTGTGTGTGTGTGTGTCATTTGTGGCCGGTTTTAAGTTTCCAAATACGGAATGAGATTACACGAGAGCGGTGATGTAAATACTAAAAATGTGTGTGTTGTGTCAGTTGTGGCCGGGTTTAAGTTTCCAAATACGGAACGAGATTACACAAGAGTGGTGATGTAAATACTAAAAGTGTGTGTGCGTGTGTGTGTGTGTGTGTCCTTTGTGGCCGGGTTTAAGTTTCCAAATACGGAATGACACAGGCCGGGATATTTCAAAACGTCAAGAAAAAACTATATCGGCTGAAACATGAACAGTCTTACAAAAAAATGCCTTGGTCGATGAGATAAGCTTCTCTTTGATGAGTTTAATGCATGCACGTGTTGTATTTAAGGTGTGTTCTATTGAAATATGGCGGTTGTTTATGAAGCCATTGCGTGCTGTCTTCAAAACCATAGCCGAAAAAGTGCGCTTGGAGGTCGTAACATGGTCCTACCTATCATTCTAAATTAAGGATTGATGGCTCTTATGGTGCACCCTAGAACCGGTTTAAACCCCCAGTGACCTTTGTTGCCACTGACCGTTCCAAGGCGGTAGCCCTTTTGTCAACGCTTTTGTGTTTGTGATGTCGTTTGCATTTTTTATTACTTTTGCCTTCTCGTTTTTTGTTTGCGTGTTTGTTTTTTTGTTTTGTGGTTGACTGTCTCCTTGAGTGATGCTTTCCCTGTGAAAAACATGTACACGACGCAAGAGGACGTACATAATGGTATGGTTGCTGGTGGTGTCTTTTTTTATGCACATATATATATGGCCTTGTAGGACAAACAAATCAGGACATATTTAACTACACGTCTAAGTTTGGAAAATATCAATTGCTGTTATTGAAGGTACACAGAACTATACTACACAGTTCAATCTAGCGCAAATGCACGGAAAAGACGATTTTACAAGTAACATGTCAATGCAAATGAAGAAACAGTTTTCTCTCGCAAATACAGAAACTAAACCAAGAGTCATCGAATTGTGGGTGAACGATTAGATCTCTTCACAGGAAAATAAATACTATGAGGAAAATAAATACTATGATACAGACACGGATAATGACGTCTTACTATTTTAAACATGAACAGGTAAATTCAATAAAGATTAAAATCAAAACTGTATTGTTAGTTTAAAACATCCCACTGGTGAAACTGTCCTTTAACTTGAAATGACAAAGCCATGTTATCACATCAAAATGCGCAGTTAATAATTCAATATTCGAATAAGGAAGTCGACATTGTTTGTCATACTGTTGCATTAACCTCAGAGGGTTTTCACGCTCAATTAGCAAACTTCTCTTTAAGATCTTACTCATAGTATATCTGATATGTTATCTTCTGTCAAACGAGTGGAATCTTAAATAATTTATGAACATGATGATTCAGTCAAAACAACATTAGCATTGTTTGTCAACGAATCTACTGGGGTAGTAGAGGGAAGACTGATTACATACAACGCACAATCTGATAACTGCAACATGTACAATTTTTAAAGGTGCAATACGTTTAAATTGCCCACCTATATAGAGCGATAATGTAGAATAACAGTAGACGCTTTACACAAACGTTCATATAATTAGGGTTTTTAACTTTAACAAACTGGTGTATCGCTTATTAGGCCGGAAGTTGGTGGGTGTAATTTAACATAACTGTATTGGAAAGATGTATACGATTTGTGAATTAAAAACTCATAGAATTATATACTTGAAAAAATATGTATATATCACATATATTAGTTTATTTTAGCCACAGCTTGTGTTTCCAAATTAAACTTTCCGCTGACGGAATATGGTGCTAAAACTATGTAGTCTGGTATTTTTTGCGCTGGTCTTACGCATTCATTCACTGGTCCATATATTGTTTTTGACACACTACTTTTCTTTTCTCGACTTGTTTTTCCTTGTATTCAATGGCTTTCGTGATTCAAAAACAGTTTAAGATATTGTTTTGGCAATGTTGTCCGTGTAATCCCACTAACTGGCATGTGGTCACCAAACTGATACACTATATTATTATTCCAGATAATACCGCATAATGTTAAAACTTAAACATCAACAGTACAGACCTTCTAAAATGCGAAAGGCAATTGCATTAGTATGAGACGTCCTTTCGAAGCTATGACTTTATCTGGTGTACCTCGGACGACTTAAATTGTTAAACTGGCTGATCGTGTTGTTCTGGAAATTTCTGGACAAAAGTAGTTCTTACCAGAGCCGAGGAGGAGGTCATTGTAGAATACGTGAAATTGATGGTAGATACTGTTGATCTGTTCATCCGGTTTGACTAGGAATCTTTATGCAACTGGATTGCGGAACGTCGGTGGTTCTACCCAGGTGCCCGCCCGTGCATGAAATTTGTCCGGAGGGGCACCTGGGGTCTTCCTCCACCAGTGGAAGCTGGAAAGTCGCCATATGACCTTAGCTGTTGGTGCGACTAAAAATCCAATTCAATTCAATTCATCCGTTTTGAAGAAAAGAATTAATAAGAAATGAAGTCAAGAATATCACAGAAAAGGACGGACGAAACAATCCGTTAGAAAACAACTTGGTTACATGTTATTAAGTGACACTCTAATTGTAGTCTCTTATTATAGAAGGACAACAAGAGCAGAACTGTTCTGTGAAGTTGTACTTGTTGTGTGGGTTCTATATGTGGAGCTAATGTTTTCAGATATAGTCGATGATATAGTTTGTGTCACACTTTTTTAAAAATAAAGAAGTGTCGATAATTTACCAAAGTATGTTGATAAAACCATGTATACTAGTACTTAAGCATAAAATCTCAAGCACAACTTATTTACTGTTCGGAGTGCAAAGGAACAGCAACGAATACAGATCAATCAAATGCTGGTTACTTGCTTGGGATATCATATTTGACTCTCTCCTGGAAAATACCACACGTGGTATAAACGTTTTTTCCTTAATGTGACAATAATAGTCTAGATACCGATAATAGTCACAAACTACGTAAATATTTCTCAAAATGTTCTCGAAAACCTACTGGAGAAGTACAACACCAACCTTAAAAGTTCTATGACTAGGAATATCACAACCCTTATTTTATGGAAATGTGGTCTTTAAACTTCAAAAGATAAAGGTATCTGGCGAGTTTCCTGATCACTTTACAAAATTAATCGGGATGTTCGTCAGAAAAGGATACGACCCTTTAGTATTACAACGCACTGCATGTTTAGTGATTGACCCCTCCACAGTCAGTCACTACGCTTCTTTTCCCTTGTGCGATGACTGGACAACCTCTTGGAATTCTATGATTGTACCTACTGAAATCCCGACCAAGGGAGGTAGGTGCATGAGCTTTCGTCCCTCGGGTTTTCTGGTCGTACCCTAGATTGGTTATCTTGCTGTGGTTGTTCAGTACAATTCTGAATAATCTTATTTTGTATTTTATATAGCTTTACAACAACATCTTAGGGTCTTAGGGTTTCTTTTGTTAGTTTCTCTGGATGTGGACTTTATTGCTAGAGAATTCCTTTTGATGGGATGTTTTTTTTGTATGCACTGTCTTGTCTATTTTTGGGCGCTGAAGACAAGATAATAGCGAGGATTGTGTGCACATAAAATCGATTCAAGCTAACGTGAAGGCCTTATTGCCTACTCGCCGTTCCAAGTCGGTAACCCTGTCTTCACCACCCTTTCTTTTGTATTTTGTCTTTTTCATTGTATAATTAATTAAATACTGCTTCTTGTTTGTAGTACAGTACGGATCTACGATGCCATTGCGTTTGGACGCTGTGGTTTCTATAGGACCCTACATCTGATTTTTTGCTACATTGCTTGACGTCACTTGCTGTTTCTCACAAGTTAAACATAAGAATGTAATTAACTTGAAAATAAGTTATTTTTTAAATTTTTCGAAGTCTCGCCAAAATTGCCCCATTACTTGTCGTTTTTCCCCAGGTCTTGGTTCTGAAGATCATACCTTAGCTAAGAAGTCAGAAGCAAACCGGGTGACCGAGACAAATTCGAGTAGCATAGAGTAAAGAAAAAATGAGAAGCAGACCGGATGACCGAGGCTAGTGTAAACGAAACTATTCCGTTGTAAAGTTTATTTAATTAAAACATTACGTTAAAAAGAAATATAAAAATATCGGACAGGGAAAGTAGCATTTAAGGAGGACTCGATTTGTTTTAACTTGTTTTAGATTTTAAATCGACATCTTTATATAACATAATCGAAAAACTGTACATAGCTTGAAATAAAAATATCGTGTATATCAGATAAATATCTCGGGTATATCAGATAAATATCTCGGGTATATCAGATAATGCTCATTATGTCGAGTACATTTATACTGATATATTTTTATTCATTTTGTTTCAACGCGATATAAAGAAAAGAAAAAAAAGTCAAGTTCACTAGAATTTATTTATTGTAAAATAAAGAACCATTTCAACGTATTTGTTTTGCATTTATTGAATTACATCGTGTTTTGGCGACATAATTATATCTATTTATAGATATACAGTCGAACCTCGATAGCTCGAAGTCAGTGGGACCATAGGAATATGTTCGAGCTATCGGTGGCTTCGAGGCATCGAGGTAACGGTAAAAACCAAAATATCTATCCGAATTTGTGTACCACCCGAAATAGTGTTACTTGTGTACCTGATGTGTCCTTCTCGGTATTTTTTTATGTTCATGCATGTTTGTTTAAACCTCATAACGGATATATAACATGTAATTGTTACACTGAATACAAGGAAAACTGCAATAATGTGTATATCATAACAACTCGAGTTATTTTAAATTGAGAAATTCAATATAACCCAACAAGACCAGGTACGAATACGCTTCCGTAGTTATTGGATCTCTATGGTGAGATATTACCTGAAACGAGTTAAATTTGGCAAATACGATGAGCTTACGAGATCACATATACAAAACAGCCTTAAAGCTACACAATCCCGTTAAAATAATACAATGTCAAGGTATTTTAAACGCAAGAAAGCCTATAGATGAAGTTCTTTGCTGTATGTGTTGCATAGATTGTTTAGGCTGGTATATTTTCGTAGCGCATATCGAGACATTATCATAATAGGCGGGATAAACGCTTCGGTAACTTGAAACTGCACCACCCAGTGATTACGGGTATATGACTAAACGTTTATATAGCAATTTGCTGAGATATCCGATAACTATAGACTGTTCAACTCGATGAGGATATTCAATGGCGTGTAATGTAAATATATACATGTTTGTTCAACAGAAGGGGGACTAATGAGACAAGTATAACGTAAATACATCACTATGTAGAGAATTATAAACACTTACCCGCGTATTCCACATATGTTCCATACATATATTTATTTCCTATAATATCCTTAAAACAATACAAAATCACACACATATGATACATGTACACATATACAGAGAGCGTGTATCGGTAGCAAACAGTATGTACAGTGAAATACATGCTCAGGTGTTGACACTGGACAGGGAGAAATTATTGTTTAAAATGAGACACTTGAAGGGTATTATTCAAATTATTAGTTATAAATGCGGAATTTGTTTTTGTTGAAAAAAGACCAGCCATATTATTATTATTTTTCGCAAATCGTAGTTTTTAGGATGTGGGGGTATATACACGAAGGTCGCCCACCCGTTTTCCTTCCGTTACACAATTCCGGAGCTTCTTGGCAAAATAACAAAAGAGTAAAACACTATCGTTCTGGAGTTCTGGAGTAAACTTTATGAATTGAATGTCTCTTCTGGAAACATGCCACATATATCCTGACCTTTCGGATTTGTTTCCCACTGTGTTGCCATGACAATCACATTTTGACGAAATAAAAACAATGACGTCCGTCATCTCCATATTGCCAAGGATACACAAATAACATTTTATTTCGATATCTCAAATGTATTTCACGCAGTCGCAGGATCCCGTTATTGCGGACGGACTGAGTATTCGTCTTTTTCTAAATATCTTTCCCGCACCGTTTACACAACTTTCAAATGTTAATATTAACAAACATATGGGATAACAAACGTATGTGCGCGCGCGTGCTTGCGTGCGCGCGTGTGTTTGTGGGTGCGTGCGTTGGCCGTGCTTGTGTACGTGCTATTATTTATATGTTTGTTAACATTTAAATTTGATGTATCTCAAAGCCATTTTACTACCACTTCTTCTTCTTCAAAAAAA
Organism: Cyrtodaria siliqua; assembly: GCA_037043455.1. Lineage (NCBI taxonomy): Eukaryota > Metazoa > Mollusca > Bivalvia > Adapedonta > Hiatellidae > Cyrtodaria > Cyrtodaria siliqua. Next base: position 92,694 of record JAWPHD010005378.1, on the reverse strand, counting down.
GAAAATTCATCAAACATTTTTGCTTTAAAAAACAATGTGCAGAGCCGCGGGTTTGAACCACGTCCGCGTCCGCAACGCGCTAACCTACTGCGCTACGAAGGCCGATTAACATGAACTGTACTAAATAAGTTCCTTATAGGTGTACCGGAAGTAAATGAAATCCCATTGAGTCCAATGCAATATTGACAAAGCTTTCTAGTTAGCCATTTTTCAAAATGAAGTTCAAACTATGATTCACTTACATGTTCTTAGTCATGAGACCTGCCTCTCTAGAAAACTGCTGAGAATAGTAGGGGTCATGTGGCATATAAGAAAATAAAATTCTGATCTTTGTTGATACCGTGAACAAACTGCATTCATTCGGCACCTCTTAAATGTGTTCTACTTTCACTTTCAAAACTGTCAAGTTGATAAATAAAATCATCATACAACCATGCAAATGGTTTTAAGCTATCACAAACAAGTCAATAAAGTCATTTCAGCCAGAAAAACAGGCCTTAAATACTCAAAAATGCCTTTTATCACAAAAAAAGTTAGGGATTATATATTTGGGAACTCCTTTCGACTACACCAGGCATGAATACCATAGTGATTTACTTCCGGTACACCTTATACATAAATATGTTCAATCGCGAAGGACCCTGTGCTTTTTCAATTGTGTCTGCTTTTCCAGGTCCGTAGCTACACTGGGGCACACTGGGGCACATAGAGGCTGTAGCCTTGGTTGAATTGGGAATGTACTTTCATAAAAACAAATATATACTAGTACATAGGGGGAAATGCAATACACAGAAGGCATAACAGGGCGGAGGGAGGTTAATTCCACCGGACACCAAAATAAGTGATATTCCTAGGTTAAATTTCAAGGATGGCTACTGGCTTGTTTTCATTTAAAATGACTTTATAAATACTTTAATTAAGAAAATTAAAGATTAACATAAGTTAACTTACGAAACGTTAATTACTAGTATTTAAAGTTTAATAATTCTAATGAAACGTTCAGTTTTTAGTTAACACTAGCTAACATCTTTCAAATATATTTTTCAGCTGGAAGAATCATTGATTTCACAGATAGAGTAAAATATTTTCTGTTGATTTTAAAATCTGATCAATCTGAATTATAATGTTCATGATGGCTATTTATACATTGTTTGTTGCATTTTTTCCATAAAACATAAATCTGAGGCCCACCCCGAAACATTGGGGTGTGGGGACCTCCGGCTCCTATGTGTATAAGACTATATATAGAAACAAACTCTCTCTTTCTCTTCTTTCTCTCTCTCTCCATCTCTTAATCCCTCACATACTCCCTCCTTACTTCAACCCCATCTCTCAAATCTCCCTCCCTCCATCCCTCCCTCCCTCCCGCTTTCTTCCTCTCTACCCTCTCTCACTCTCTCCATCTCTTAACTTCTCCCTCTCTCCGTCTCTCTCTGTCCATATTTCTTTCTCTCTGTCTTTCTCTCTGTATGTCTCTCTCTCTCTCTCTCTCTCTCTCTCTCTCTCTTTCTCTCTCCATTTCATTTTTCAACATTTTAATTCATACATAAATTAAGACAACTTTATTTTAAAAAAAAGTGATTTATAATCTACTAATATGTGTAAACCATGCATGCATAACTTCAAATACTGTATCTCGATCTTTACCATTAAATATGACCTTTGGTTGGGGTTCCCTCTACCAATATTCCAGTTTTGATAAACAATGTCTCCCTTGTGTTTGTGTCAATATACAGTACACACACACACACACATAAAAATTACTTGTTTGTATAATAGTTTCGTTGATGCAACAGGATAGTTTGAAAGGGTCTTTTTTATAAGGCCGCTGCGTTTAATTATAGGCATTGTTTCGGATTATATAAATATGGACTAATAAGGTTGTTTTGAGTAAGTACATCTTTAGCTTCCTTCCCAATTTCTAATGACTTGTATTTCTTATTAGGTATTTCTACAAAAGAGTGGTCTCATCAGTTCGGTGGTCAAATGTCGTCTGCTAAAATCCGCTTTTATACACGATATAAGGCCAGTGGTCGATTCACAAAGTACCTTAAGCGTCCCATTTAGTACCGCCTTATCTCATTAATATTCAGTGAATTTAGGTAGCGCGCATGTTGTATATATGAACCCACAGGTACACAGTAATCACTTGGTACAACATTCGTCATAACCGTTAGATTTTTTCAGTACCAGTGTGCCTTTTATCGGGATTGTGTAGCTTTAAATTAAAGGGACACACGACGATCTTGAAGTTTTAGCATCTCGATATATTAATCCAGTAGTATCATTTTGACTTTAAAACTACTTCCATACAATTTAATAAAATGTAGAATTTCAGTTTATTTTCCTTATTCTACCATATTTTAACCGTATTAATGATGCAATAGTATCAAAATTTAATTTAAAATGTTCTAATAATAACGTATTGATAATAAATTAAAACAGGCAATATTTAAAATAGATTACATCTCGATTTTCGAAGTAAGGCTAATAATTGATAAATTAGATATAAATAAAGCAAAAGGTATAGATGGTATTGGACCTCGTATTATAAAAGCAGCATCGGATTGTATCATTAATGCTATCACTTCAATCATTAATAAATGCATAGATCAAGGCATATTTCCTGATCAGCTAAAAAAGGCATGCGTGTTACCAATACACAAAAATGGACCAAAAGATGACCCGAACAATTATAGACCTATCTCATTATTACCAACAATTTCCAAAATCTTTGAGAAGCATGTTGCTGCGCAACTGCACTCTTTCTTTCAACAATTTAATATTTTGTACTCGGCTCAATCTGGATTTCGTAAAAATCATTCTTGCCAAACAGCACTTATTAACCTTGTTGATAGCTGGTTGAAACAAATTGATTCTGGAAACTTTGTTGGCAGTGTTTTCCTTGACATGAGAAAGGCTTTTGATATGGTTGATCATGAGATACTATTATACAAACTGCATTTGTATCATTTTTCGACTTTAACAATACGTTGGTTTCAGTCATATCTGTCTAACAGGACACAAGTAGTCAGAGTTGGACAGTATCAATCTGAGGAGAGAATCATCAAATCAGGTGTCCCTCAGGGATCTATCCTAGGACCACTTTTGTTCTTGATTTATGTAAATGATCTACCTTTAGCTTCCAAAGAAGCTTCAGTTGACATGTATGCTGATGACTCCACGCTACATACATCAGGGCTGGATGTGTCATCCATTGAGAATAAATTACAAACTGACTTAAATAACATAAATAAATGGTGCACTATAAATAACATGGTTATAAATCCTACAAAAACAACATGTATGCTATTAGGTTCAAAATATAAAATAAACCATTCTCGAAAACTCACGCTTTCGATAGATAATTGCCTTATACAATCAGTGTCTTCTCAAAAACTTCTCGGAATTACAATAGATCAACATCTAAAGTGGGATGTTCAGATAAGCAAAGTCTGTAATCATATATCGTGTAAATTCACTCTTTTAAGACGAATATCTAAATATTTGACACTTGATATGAAAAAGCTATTCTATAATGCATATTTAGTTCCAATATTTGATTATGGATCTATCCTCTGGAGTAATTGTACTAAATTAAATTTTACAAAAGTTGTTACTTTACAAAAAAGCATCGCACGCTGGATTTTGATAAAACCTTTACATACACCTTCTGCAAATCTTTTCAATGAGTTATATTGGATGTCATTTTAAACAAGATGTAAATTTCAAGTAGGTGTTTTAGTTTATAAAGCAATTCATAATCTTACACCAATATACATAAGTAAATTAATAAATTTTCTGAAAATAACAGATATAATTTAAGATCATGCATTAAACATGACATTAAGCATCCTAGACCTAAATCCGAATATTTCAAACAATCTTTTACCTATGTTGCCATGCGGACTTGGAATTCAATCCCAGAAAATATCCGGACTTCTGTTTCTATTTATGCTTTCAAATACAATTATAAATTATTTCTATTTCAAGATAACAGGTGTTCTGCTCAAATTAAGTTGTGTTAATAGTGAATACTTGTTATGAATGCCAGCTTGAAACATAGTATTAATGTTACGTGCATGTATTCACTTGCTATTGTTTATAAGTTGCTGTTGTTATCAGAAGGCCTCATGGAAGATAAGTGTTGTGCAATTGTTTGTATAATCTTAATGAGTTGTACCTTCATGAAATAAAGAATAAATAAATATTAATGATAACACACATGCAAGTTGTGTAGAAAAACTGATGAGGCACTGCGAGTTTAAAAAAACAACAAAATTGCCATGTGTCCCTTTAACTTCGATTGTTCGTGTTTTGTTCAGGATTCCGAATTTTCATTTCGGAAAAATAAGGACTGGTATTGGTTGAGTGTCCGCCTGGCAAGCGGGAGTTTGTGGGTGCAATCAACGGCAGGATCTATAAAATGGTACTACTAGCTTTCTCGCTTTAGTTTAAATCCGTTCTGTTGAAGTCATCGTTTAACATACCGTATCTGTACTGTTCCTTTAACTGCTCTACTTGCTTCTTACTTCAGTAAGTAAAATCTTTAAAATATTTACAATTTTATCTAATTTTAAAGGTACTTGAGGCGATCTGGAAGAGTGATAGTGTCAATCCGAATAGAAATGAAAATCTTTGATAACGAACTTCTGTTTCATATGAAATGTACATATGCAGTAAAAGAAGCTGCATGTTACCTTAAGGTTAATTATTGTTCATAAACAAATTTGACCAGAAAAACACGACGACTCGGCTAGTTATATTTGCGAAATCATCAATATCAATACGTCGACTATACAACAACAATGTGTAAGAGCCGTTAAGTATCATATTAATTAATGTTAACGATTTATACAACAGAAACTAGCCGAGTCGACTAGTTTATCAAAAAACCTATTGCATTAACAATTATTCAAACGGACGGATCATGGTGTGTGTGTGTGGGGGGGGGGGGGGGGGGGAGCTGAGGGGTTGGGGGGGGACGGGTAGGTGGAGGTGATTCTAAAGATTATAGTCTTGCGCTCCGATAGCCACCAGAGAATCCCGGTACAGCTGATGCATTAGAGTGTGGACTGTTCGGATCACGGGGCCTAGGTTGATGCATATGTATACTGCATATGAAAAAAAGAAAAGAAAAACTGTAACACAATAGTTTTGTTCGTATTTGGATTGATGCCCATAGTTCTTCAAGAACGCCTCCAGTCCCTTTAAAAACGCAAACTGTATTAATGCTGCAATCATACATATAAGTATAACCAAGTTTGACACAGATTCGTTAAACAAATAATAATAGGCATTTTTTCTTAAAGTTAGTTCTCTCGTTAAACTAGTGAAAACGTACGACATTATTTGTTGACAGAGAAATGCATTGTAATAACACTCTGCATAGTTGCCGTGTATAAGAGGAAGGATGGTCATGGGCAACGAAGAATATAATCCAGACTCTACCCGTAGTAGTACATTCTTAATTTCTTAATACAATGGCTGAAATTATATGTCCTTTTTCATAAATGGCCATTTCCAGCATGTAAATTTTCATTTTTGCAAATCGCATTTCATTCAAAATTAAGATAAATTAAGATAAATTAAGATAACAATAAAAGAACAAGCCTGAAGCGTTTACTATTATGATTTTGGATATCGTCTGCGTAAACTAATTTTATAAAAAGGCTATATCTGAGAGCTGGTTAACTTGCATCAGAAATGTCTAATTGTATACAAAAAGAAAACGTTTCAAAATGTCTATTGCGTCTTAAATAAGAAAATAATTGATATAACTATAATTATATAAAGTTTATAATGTCAACGATGGGAACCTAATATCATAATAACATCCTGAATCGATCTTGATCACACACACACGCAAAAACTTGAGAATTGTCTGCATTTATTAATAAGAATTGTTCATGTACTGATCATTGGGACCCTGCTTTAATTGGACTGATGTACTATATACACAATAGTTTTCGTCTAGAAAATGGCGAACTAAAACCAATACCGTGACCTGACACCACAAATTATACGGGGTGCTGCTGATGGTTGGTAAACAATCGTACGGAATCCCGTTTACTTGGAAATTATTAATGTATTTAGATTAGTACTTTAATCAAAGGTAAGCTGTTTAGGGCTGTTTGGTTTTGAAAAGTGCTGGTAAGCACAGACGATATACTGTAACCCAATAGGTAACGTAATGGTGGTGTGCCTTTTGAATGTTTTAAAGTGATATGCCAAAGTGTATAATTCTGAGCACACGTTGCTGTTTATTAAAACTAGTCATGCTAGTTAAGGAGAACCATTTTTTTCTTCCTTATTTACGCATTTCATATAAAGCTGGAGACGAAAAAAGGTCATGAGGTGATTTTGCATTTGCATCGTTTTCCAAGTAAGACATTGACAGAGGCTGAATGTGAATACAAGGAACGACAACTCTGGGTAAAGATTGGGAATACACGTGTACTATTTATTTGTCTGCAACGAAACTAACACGCCCAATAACGTCAACATTACACTTCAAAACTGTTTACCAAAAGCTCTATCCAGGTGCTCAGGTCGTATACTAATGTATATGTGCCGATTAAAAGTATAGGTTTAATGAAGGGTTCTTAAAAATACCCATGATTGAATATGCGTAAAATGAATTTTGAGTAGGTAACTCTTAATTACTGGTTAAAGCCGTTTATATTGTGTCTATTGAGTTTGGATTCTCAAAATATGTAAGTTATATGTATGCATCGTCTTCAGTAGGTTTCGAAACTGTGTACTGGCATGGCGCAGTCGGTAGCGCGGCGGATTTGTAACCGGAGGCCCCGGGTTCAATCCTCCGTGGTGCCACTGAGTTCCGTCAGTGTGTTCTTGGGCAAGACATTTTCCCTTAGCCTCGTCCGTCGGATGGGGACGTAAACCGGGCGGTCCCGTGTATCGGTCTATCATCCGAGCACGTTAAAGAACAATAGGAATCTATTCGATAATAAGAGTAGGGCAGGTTCCCGGATTCCTATGTATCCTTCCCCTCTCTCTAGGGCGGCTCTACATAACCTATACTGTGTTGATGAGCCGTTAAACAACATTCAGTTCAGTTCAGTTCGAAACGGTGTACATATGTTGTAGAATGTGAGTGTTATTTGCGGGATAGCTACTTTAAATACATACTAACGAATAACCGCTGAGACTTGACTATTAAAATTAACAAGATGTATCAGCATGATTAGATATCTCCAACTCCACACGCTTAGAAAGTACGTTCGTTAATAGAGGTTCGGCCAGCTGGAAATTGTTAGTATAACCACTTTCTCGGTTAAAAACATGAACATAACAGTAGGAAATCATGTTTGTTAGTAACTTGCCCCGTGTGGTTCCCGGGGGCCCCCGTTTGGTCACAAAGAATAGGGCCACTGCAGATCCCTTTAGAGGGATAGGCAGAGAGGTAGAATCCCCCACCCCCCAAATTCATGTTCATTTTATCATTTTTTGTTCATGTTCATTAAAGGTCTTCATCATGATCCCTGCATTGTTTCAGGTGCTATCTCGCTCGCATCAAAAGAGCAGTGGCAGAAAAACAATAACGTGGCTCCAGCGTAAATGGAGTTTCTACGATAGAATTTCAGGGTGAGAAGGTTCTAGGCCCATTTTCCACATTTTATCTCGATGTACATGAGCCTGGCATGTTCATGCCTGTTAGGCGCCATATAACCTTTTCATGTGTTAGTGCGCCTTAAAACCCCAATTCAATTCAATTGTTAGTAACTTTATACGAATACCATCAACAATAAGTACTATCTGTATTATTGTATCTCAAAACAATGCCGAAGAAGACACAATTCAGCCTTAAAGTGTTTAGAATATTTGTTTCTATCGTGGGCGCTTCTATTTATTGAAGAGTATACAACCGCAACGAACCGCGATGTTCATATTGCTACCAGTTGGACATATTATTAAATAAAAGTGTTGTTAGATAACAAAACAATAATCTACTTTAGCCTTGATGAATAATATAATTTGATATTAATTATTTATGCATAAAACAGTCCGAGTCGTTGACTTTATCCCGACCAAACTATTTCATTACGAAATGAGAATAAAGTTATATATGGGGCCTAATTTAGTCATATGTACATTGAATATGCAACTGAGACAAATAATGATGGTTTCACTCGTATTTGGAATGACACATATTATCCGGACATATTGCCTCCATGGCCGAGAGGGTAAAACACTGCGTTTAAAACCTTCTAGCTTCTCACCGCTTCCTGTTCGAATCCCACTAGGCGCTGAACTTGTACATGAGCAAGTGTATATTTTCTTAGGGATGGCAGAAAATATACAGTACTGGTTCTACCCAAGGAATATGTGGGTAGGGTGCCTCCACAACTAAAATTCGACGCTCATGAATAGCCTCACAATGTTCTGAAAAAGATGTTAAACACCAAAACAAACAAACAAACAAACAAACAAACAAACCAGCCCCTTTAAATAGCATGAAAGTGTATTTAAGTTATTAGGTTTACCCTTCTGCTGCCAAAGTGTAGGCTCATATCAACATGCCCACTATGTGCAGTATGACCAATGTTTACACTGTTCGCCACTCATTAAAGGGACACACGGCAATCTTGATTTTTTAAAAACTCACGGCGTCCCGTTAGTTTTTCTCGTAACTTGCATTTGTTCAATCATTAATATTAATTGTTAGAATAGTTCAAAGCAAATTGTTTTTACATATTATTGACTTTTGTTAAAATTGCACCAATACTCTATTTAAAAAATATGTATAATAATGAAGGAAATAGAATTCTCAATTTTTTTATTTAATTATATGCAAGCAGTTTTAAAGTCAGAATGATACAGGATTAATAAATCACTGTATTAATTGTAATGCCTGATATACAACTCAAGATTGCCAGGTGTCACTTTAAGAATGGTTTCAATAACACTTTATATATCTGTCTGTCTATAACATATTACCGGAAGTTTTGAATTAAAATTTTAGCAGGCGATATTTGACTGTTGGCGGCGAAAGGGATGAACTGAACACGCGATAATTTAACTGTCTCGTACTGGAGTGTTTGATCGTGCTATAATTACATAAGCTAACAAATGGTCCATCGATCATTAAAGTAGAATAAAACACATAACCCTGGTTAATACAACTCCGCTCAAACCAGTCATTATAACAGGGTAAATACGTGCGTCAGAGTGAATGTGTGAGACATTTTGGGCGTCACAGTGAATGTGATTTGTGTGTACTTTTTCATTTTAATGTAAAAATTGCATTGACCTGTCACATATTAGTGTGTGTGTGTGTGTAATTCTAAGGTTTATAGTCCGTCCGCCAACGAACACGTCAAGGTATACCTGACGCGATGGGCACAATAGAGTCTGGACTTCTGTCACATATTAACAAATTTAATATGTATTTATATGACGAGAAACATTTGTTTAAGTCATAAATAAAGAATATGTTCTATTCTGTTCTGTTCTTAAGAGTGTTTCCTTTTTTAAACAAAATGAACACTCCATTAATTTCAACTGAATAAGATGCAAACAGGTAAACTCGAGGCGTCCCGCAAGTTGTTTAACTTTAATATTTGCAAATTAGCTGAATAGCTCAGATTTATAATTTCTACAGTATGATAAGAGATGCTGCAGACATTTATAATTTCTCAAGTATGATAAGAGATGCTGCAGACGCAATATTTGCAAAATCGTATTCAATAAAAAGTAATGCATGCGTTATATGCTTTTTGTTTAACATACTGAGTTGAGAGAATCTGGTCTCAGGGAGTTTGTTTATTTAAATCAGTAACGAGCTACAGACGCTATCTGTTTTGTAGTATGGTGTACTTAGTGACCCTGCAGTACATTTTTTGGCAGACTGGCTATCGATTGTTTCATGGCAATTTTTTGCGATTTATGTCTTAAAGTAGCTATCCCGACAAATAAAGGCAAAATTAAACTATAAAACCGATTATCATAACTCTATCCAGGTGTTCAGGTCATACACTAATGTATATGTGCCGATTAAAAGTAAAGATTTATTCCGGATTCTTAAAATACCCGAAATTAATATGCGTAAACTGAATTATGAGTTGGTAACTCTTAACTCGACGTTCCAGTTTTGGGGTTTAGCCTGGCTGGTTAAAGCCGTTTATATAGTTTCTATATATATTCAAAATATGTTAGTTATATATAATTATATAACTTGTCATCAGTAGGTTTAAAATGTGGCCGTTGTTGGCGGGAGTTACTTTAAACTGTTTTTTTTAATAAAAGGTACTTTTGTAAAGGAATAGAGAGAAGCGCTGAAAATCATTTCACACAAAAAATATTACAGTTATTTTACAATTTCTTGAGTGATATCTCAATCTTCTATACTAAATATATAAATACATCGGCAAATGATATTCAGAACCAAAATGAAAACGATATTACACACGGTATTGTAAATATGCCGAACACGCTTAAGGGAAATCACCGTCACCAAACGATTTTAAACGATTCCATCAGATTTATCCATCTTTCATAATTATATGCGTTCACGACGCCACGTTTAAAGGCGCACATCAATCTTGAACTATTTAGTAAGATTTAAAAAACGTGCATCTTCATTTATTAATCCAGTGTTAATTAAATGCAGTACCTTAAAGGGACACACGGCAATCTAGAAGGGTTGGAATGAGCGCCTCCATTGATTTACTATAATTAATTAAATAAACTTTTTAGTTTGACATTTTTTCGTATTATTTTTTATTTATATTTATATATAATTATATTATTATTATTATTATTATTATTAATATTATTATTATATATTATTGACGATTTCAACTAGTATAATCAAACGTATAGTATGCGGTTTAACGCCAATTTTAACAATCTGTCAGTGATATCACGCAGGTGTCTACTTGTAGCAGTGAGCTCTGTGCTCAACTGAATAGTGCTGCCACAGTGGAATACCACGCTGTATACATATGTCAAGATACCACACCCACTTACATTATACTGACGGTAGGCCGACCAGTCCCAGAACTGCCCTTTATATGCTGAACGTCAAGCATGGAAGCTACACTTTTTTTAGGATTTTGGTATGACCTGGCTTAGGTTGAACCCACGACCTCCAGCATAAGAGGTTTATGCTCTTCTACAAGGCCACGACGGGGTATTTGGCCGAAACAAAAGCGGTTGATAGATTTATATGGAAATCAGCTAGTTCATGTTACGATGATATGGTTTGTTATAGCTTAAAGGAGCAATGATATTACAATTCAGTAAATAATAGCCCTCTTATACCTATATAATGATCAGTAATTATATTGAGAAGGAACAATGACTCGGGAGGAAAGAGAGGGGTTGGGGTTGGTGGGTAGGAGCGTTTTGTTTGGCGCAGTTTTTTAACCAAACAATCGAAACAATTTTGAAAATAATACGCCTACTGTTTTTTATTTAACGATTAACATTTAATATGCCTATGTTATATGTATAGGTAGGGCTGTGACATACGTAGCCACACACATGCCTTTTGTTTCCTTTCATTCAATCGCGTTGGACCAGTGGATAACACGTCTGACTCTAAAACAGAAGATCTCGGGTTCGAGTCTCCTGGCGCAACTGGGTTACTATGGTGAGTCCTTAGCCAAGACAATTCGGCGGATAAGTACGTCAATCTGTCGGTCCCGTGCAACGAAGTCTGTCACGTGCACCGTAGTCTGTCCCGTGCACCGTTGTCTGTCCCGTGTGCCGTAGTCTGTCATCCGAGCACTGAATCTATAGGCTGTGAGCTAGTAGGAGAAACCCTCCCCCCACCCCCCCCCCCCCCCCCACCCACAGGGAGAATATTGTAGGGTATGATTTTCTGAAAGAACATACAGTAAGTTTCAAAATGAGATATGTGTGCCATCTGATCGTTGAGGCTTTAGTGAGTTGGGGGGAAAACACTGCGTTTTAAGACGGAAATCGCCGAAATTTGGAATTATTTTTTAGAAAAAGAATGCAATATATTAGAACCAATTTGAATTGATGGAATCTTTCTCGGAACGCATCTCTACGTGACCCACCATATAATTTATGGATCCGATACTTAAATATTGAGATTTTGAGTAAAAATGTTAAACAATTGAATAAAATCGCTAATTTCTGTAATACATTGGGATATTTAACTAAAAATTAGAAAAATATATAATACAATAGAAAAAAGCAGTATCGTAACCTTTTTGGGCCGGGTAAGGTTCAGTGATTAAGTAGAAAAAAGTCCCAAACAGCATGATGTTTGGAAATGCCTTAACTTTCGGGCGTAAAATGTGTATTTTTGTCAAAAATCGCCGGAATCTGGAATTATTTTTTGAAATTAGTTTAAACTTGAACTTATCAAACTGAAGCAATATAATGTTGCACAGCATACATATTCAAGTTTTTCTGACACAATATATAACATATGTGCTAAAATACTGGCATTTTAGGGCAAAATGTTGGAAAAAATTACAAAAATTATTTCTGTAATCCATTGGGGTATAGGGATAAAATATAGAAACAAATTTAATACGATTGAATAAGGACACCTTGCAATATTTTTGGATAGACAAAGGTCCAGTAATTAAGTAGAAAAAGTCCCGAACCGTATGATGCTTGAAAATGCCTTAATTTTTAGGCAAACAATGTGTATTTTTGTCAAAAATCGACTGAATCTGGAATTATTTTTGAAAATAGTTTTAACATAAACTTATCAAATTGAAGTAATACAATGTTGCACAACATACATATTCAAGTGTTTCCTTGCATCATATATAACATATCTGCTGAAATATGTTGGAAAAAGGGACTAAAATCACTTATTTCTGCAATCCATTTGGGGTATTGCGTTAAAATCTAGAAAAATATATAATACCGGTACAATAGAAAAACAGACTGTAAGCAAGTAGGAGTAACCCTCACCCCAGGGGGAATTTTGTACATCCTATTTTTCTGAAAGCCCATTATGTGTAGAGCATTTTGGAATATGTACGTGTACCAACTGGCGACTTGGACTTTACCATGTTACCGGCATTTCGAACATGGTACATAGAGCTATATACAGTATACGTTATAAATAGAGAAATAGCGTTGAGCGACACTCTGCGTACGGCCACTGGGCCGACCCATATATTTTGCGACACAATGGGACCGGTGGCCAGCCGTCGGCAAAGGTCCCAGTACATGTGGCACTCGGTCGCTAGTCTATATTATGGAAAGGCTACCCGAGTTCGAGTCTCGAACATGGCACATAAAGCTATATACAGTTATATAGAAGGATATAGCGTTGAACGACCTTCGGCCAACGGCCGCTGGGCCGACTTACAGACTGAGTGACACAAGGGACTAGTGGGCAGCCGTCGGCATAGGTCCCGGCAACGCGTGACATTCAATCGCTAGGCTGTTTCAGCGGGGAGGCTACCCGAGTTCGGGTCTCGAACCTCGTAACTCACCTAGAGCTTTATACAGTATACGTTATAAATAGAGAAATAGCGTTGAGCGACACTCTGCGTACGGCCACTGGGCCGACCCATATATTTTGCGACACAATGGGACCGGTGGCCAGCCGTCGGCAAGGGTCCCCAGTACATGTGGCACTCGTTCGCTAGTCTATATTATGGGAAAGGCTACCCGAGTTCGAGTCTCGAACATGGCACATAGAGGTATATACAGTTATGTAGAAGGATATAGCGTTGAACGACCTCCGGCCGACGGCCGCTTGGCCAACTTACATATTGAGTGACACAAGGGACTAGTGGGCAGCCGTCGGCAAAGGTTCCGGCAACGCGTGACATTCAATCGCTAGGCTGTATCTGTGGGGAGGCTACCCGAGTTCGGGTCTCAAACCTCGTAACTCACCTAGAGCTTTATACAGTATAGTTATATATGTATAAGGAAAGAGCGTTGAACGACCCCCGGCATAACTTGCATTTGTTCAATCATTAATATGAAGTATAAGAATAGTATTAAGCAATTTGTTTTAGATATTATTCACTTTTGATATTATTGCACAAATAATATATTAAAACTTATAGTATAATAAGACGAAATAGTGAATACTTAAAATTTGATGTATTTAAATGTAACCAGGCTAAAGTAAAAGTGATACTGTATATATAAATCAAGACACCCATTGCAAACACTTTTATATTGCCGTGTGTCCCTTTAAGTTACAGTTTTTATCCCAAATAATTGATAATGGTCAGTATAATACATTTTAGGGAGAACATGAAACAGGGAGAACATGAAACAATATTCGAGACGAATTATGTGGTACAACTCTTTTATTAAACACAAAGGCAAAAGGCTTTATTATAAAACATGGAATAATACAGGTTTGCAATACATCGAACAATAATGGGCTTAAAACTTTCTATACATTTGATCATTTAAAAGCGGGTTTTTATCTAAGTAACTCTGAGTTTCTTCAATATTATAAAATCATTCAAAGCATTCCAAAGATGTGGAGGAACGTAATTCAAGCAGAAATAAGAATCAATATTTATCTTGATCAAACATTGTTAAAAGAAAGAAAGAAAACAAGAAATATAAATAAAGTTTTATCACACGGAACTGCTTGTATTTCGTTTAATATACCCATTACGTATTTCCTTATATTAACAATGTGTAATACAAGGCGACCGAATCAGTCGGTCGTTGAAGTGCAGTGTCAGTACGTTCGTCTAGTCAATGTCCCGAAACACCTGTTTAGTCCGTGCAGTCCGTGGATATAGCACTGAATCGGCGATGTTGTGAGGGTAACAGTCCGCCGTATGTAGATTCACCACAAGCAATAATGTGTAGTTTCTAGTCGTTTATGAGCCATGTGATAAAAAGGATCTGACACTCGTTGTCATTTTATACAAAATTTTATTAAACTCGTCCAAGAATTTGTTATTAACCTCGCCGGAGGCTCGCTTAATAACAAATTCAAGAACTCGTTTAATAAAATTTTGTATGAAATGACAACTCATGTGAGATCCTCTATATATATAATCAGCGAATTAGACGTATTCAGAATGATCTCGGTAATAAACAGAAATATTTACGAGTCTTAACTGAAAACTTATTCATCTGACATAGTTTGAATGCTAAACTAACACTAAACTTTCCGGTATAAAGCTATAATGAGGGTTCTCCCAACAAACACATTTTTGTTTCGAGAAACTAACCCACCAAATAATGGCACAATTACAGCAAAAGTTACAGTACTTAACCGTGTATCAAAACTCTATCAGTATTAAACGTGCTATACGTGGCTGGTAAAGACGTTTATATTGTGTATATAGAGTTTGGATTCTCAAAATATACAAGTTGAATATTATATACCTCGTCATCAGTAGGTTTAGAAAAGGTGTACATGTGTTGTATAGTTTATCTGTTGTTGGCGGAACAGCTATAATTTAAATGAAAATTGCAAATACAAGTGTTTGTGCTTTTTGTAATAGGCATATAGAAAATATGGAGCAGTTATCTATAGAATGTCCAGTTACTCGAGTCTTTTTTTGGACAGAAGTACAAAACCTTTTAATCAGTAAACATATACAATGAAATGCAAATTTTTAAACGATTTCATTTGAAATTATAACTAAAGCGTCTAACTCTTGCATTTTATATTGTATATTAATGATTTCTTAATGCATTTCATTTTCAAAGTAATATACAAAGACAGTTCCCAGTGCTGCAAAACAAACTAATAATGGTGATATCTAGAGGCAAACAACACAACGATACATGGGGGAAAATGGTACAGCTCAGAATTGATCACATTTCGTTTAATAACATCCTATATATAATTATTTTTATTTTTCGAGAGAAACAAATGTAAATACAACATGTGTTTTGATTAATATTTTGTGAACATATATTTAGAAAGTGTAACTGCTGTTTGTAAATTGTGTGTTATTGTACAATTGTGAAAATTGAAAAATAAAATATTTTCATAACAAAGAAGATATTCAATTTCAGATATGTGAAGTACGTTATTCCATTGTGAAATAATGAGTTTCCTTTGTAGAGCATATTTGATTTGAATCATTACATGCATATGAGTGTATGTGTTATTATATTAGAGTATTATTTTCCTGTCTCTCCCTTCTTACTGTCACTTGATTCGTGTTTGGTTCAGCTATATAACTATAAGCTATTTCATGTTACAGATAACAGTTTAAAGGGCCTGTAGGCGATCTTGGTTAATAATTGGTGCCAGTACAAATACAATGAAAATCCTCATAGTGTGCTTTAGTTTCATATGAAATGTGCACATGCATTAAATAAGCCGCATATATAGTTCGGCTGAATTATATTTTGTGAAAATGTTTGGTTTGGAAAACTCAACGACTCAGATGGTATCTGTTGCTTAGGCATACATATTAAGTTAAACGCCGATTGTATTAATACAATGGACCTATAGAAGCCACAGCACACAATCTCAATGACACCTTAGGTCAGCAATGTATCACAAACAAGAAGATATTAAATATACAATGCATTACGTCGTCCGAGTATTAACTTGCATACCCCATCCAACCAACCCCTTCTCCAAGAAGCGAAAACGGGGATGGCTGGGTATGAAATACAACCTTAATTTCGGGTTAAAAGGTTTGAATATTGTAAAATTAAAATATTCAATAGGTAATTTTAAACAAGTTATCGCATGTTTTCAGCAAAAATGTTTTTAAACAAGTTTAATAGTCGAAATATCCGTTATAAACTCCTGCTATTATAAGCTTTCCCATTGCTTAATGGAATTAAGGCGGGACCACGTAATGGAAAACGACAATATACAACACAAAGAGTGATAGAGTAAAAGTTATAAGCGACAGGAAGAGTAGCATTCAGAGAATACAGTCACCCCAACAAGCATCACAACACACAGAGAGATAAAGTAAAGGTTATAAGTCCAACAGGAAGAGTAACATTCAGAGAATACAGTCACCCCAACAAGTATTACAACACACAGAGTGATTAAGTAAAGGTTATAAGTCCAACAGGAAGAGTAGCATTCAGAGAATACAGTCACTCCAACAAGTATTACAACACAAAGAGTGATAAAGTAAAGGTTATAAGTCCAACAGGAAGAGCAGCATTCAGAGAATACAGTCACCCCAACAAGTATTACAACACGCAGAGTGATAAAGTAAAGGTTATAAGTCCAACAGGAAGAGTAGCATTCAGAGAATACAGTCACCCTAACAAGTATTACAACACACAGAGTGTTAAAGTAAAGGTTATAAGTCCAACAGGAAGAGTAGCATTCAGAGAATACAGTCACCCCAACAAGTATTACAACACACAGAGTGATAGAGTAAAGGTTATACGTCCAACAGGAAGAGTAGCATTCAGAGAATACAGTCACTTCAACAAGTATTACAACACACAGAGTGATAAAGTAAAGGTCATAAGTCCAACAGGAAGAGTAACATTTAGAGAATACAGTCACCCCAACAAGTATTACAACACAAAGAGTGATAAAGTAAAGGTGATAAGTCCAACAGGAAGAGTAGCATTCAGAGAATACAGTCACCCCAACAAGTATTACAACACAAAGTGAGATAAACTAAAGGTTATAAGTCCAACAGAAAGAGTAACATTCAGAGAATACAGTCACCCCAACAAGTATTACAACACACGGAGTGATAAAGTAAAGGCTATAAGCCCAACAGGAAGAGTAGCATTCAGAGAATACAGTCACCCCAACAAGTATTACAACACACAGAGTGATAAAGTTAAGGCTATAAGCCCAACAGGAAGAGTAGCATTCAGAGAATACAGTCACCCCAACAGGTATTACAACACAAAGAGTGATAAAGTAAAGGCTATAAGCCCAACAGGAAGAGTAGCATTCAGAGAATACAGTCACCCCAGCAAGTATTACAACATAAAGAGTGATAAAGTAAAGGTTATAAGTCCAACAGGAAGAGTAACATTCAGAGAGTACAGTCACCCCAACAAGTATTACAACACAAAGTGATAAAGTAAAGGTTATAAGTCCAACAGGAAGAGTAACATTCAGAGAATACAGTCACCCCAACAAGTATTACAAGACAAAGTGATAAAGTAAAGGTTATAAGTCCAACAGGAAGAGTAACATTCAGAGAATACAGTCACCCTAACAAGTATTACAACACAAAGAGTGATAAAGTAAAGGCTATAAGCCCAACAGGAAGAGTAGCATTCAGAGAATACAGTCACCCCAACAAGTATTACAACACACAGAGTGATAAAGTAAAGGTTATGAGTCCAACAGGAAGAGTAACATTCAGAGAATACAGTCACCCCAAAAAGTATTACAACACACAGAGTGATAAAGTAAAGGTAATAAGTCCAACAGGAAGAGTAGCATTCAGAGAATACAGTCACCCCAACAAGTATTACAACACACAGAGTGATAAAGTAAAGGTAATAAGTCCAACAGGAAGAGTAGCATTCAGAGAATACAGTCACCCTAACAAGTATTACAACACAAAGAGTGATAAAGTAAAGGTAATAAGTCCAACAGGAAGAGTAGCATTCAGAGAATACAGTCACCCCAACAAGTATTACAACACACAGAGTGATAAAGTAAAGGTAATAAGTCCAACAGGAAGAGTAGCATTCAGAGAATACAGTCACCCCAACAAGTATTACAACACACAGAGTGATAAAGTAAAGGTAATAAGTCCAACAGGAAGAGTAGCATTCAGAGAATACAGTCACCCCAACAAGTATTACAACACACAGAGTGATAAAGTAAAGGTAATAAGTCCAACAGGAAGAGTAGCATTCAGAGAATACAGTCACCCCAACAAGTATTACAACACAAAGAGTGATAAAGTAAAGGTAATAAGTCCAACAGGAAGAGTAGCATTCAGAGAATACAGTCACCCCAACAATTATTACAACACACAGAGTGATAAAGTAAAGGTAATAAGTCCAACAGGAAGAGTAGCATTCAGAGAATACAGTCACCCTAACAAGTATTACAACAGAAAGAGTGATAAAGTAAAGGTAATAAGTCCAACAGGAAGAGTAGCATTCAGAGAATACAGTCACCCTAACAAGTATTACAACACACAGAGTGATAAAGTAAAGGTAATAAGTCCAACAGGAAAAGTAGCATTCAGAGAATACAGTCACTCCAACAAGTATTACAACACAAAGAGTGATAAAGTAAAGGTTATAAGCCGAACAGGAAGAGTAGCATTCAGAGAGTACAGTCACCCCAACAAGTATTCACACGCAAAGAGTGATAAAGAAAAGGTTATAAGTCCAACAGGAAGAGTAGCATTCAGAGAATACAGTAACTCCAACAAGTATAACAACACAAAGAGTGATAAAGTAAAGGTAATAAGTCCAACAGGAAGAGTAGCATTCAGAGAATACAGTCACCCCAACAAGTATTACAACACACAGAGTGATAAAGTAAAGGTTATAAGTCCAACAGGAAGAGTAGCATTCAGAGAATACAGTCACCCCAACAAGTATTACAACACAAAGAGTGATAAAGAAGAGGTTATAAGTCCAACAGGAAGAGTAGCATTCAGAGAATACAGTCACCCCAACAAGTATTACAACACAAAGAGTGATAAAGAAGAGGTTATAAGTCCAACAGGAAGAGTAGCATTCAGAGAATACAGTCACCCCAACAAGTATTACAACACACAGAGTGATAAAGTAAAGGTTATAAGTCCAACAGGAAGAGTAGCATTCAGAGAATACAGTCACTCCAACAAGTATTACAAAGCAAAGGTGATTCAAAAAGTACATCACAAACATATTCAGTAAAAAAACCCATCACAAACATATAAGGGTTGACAACATGCGTACCGCTTTGGAACGGTCAGTGGCAAAAGGAACCACCGGGCGGTTTGAACCGGTTCAATGGTGCACCAAACCTCACTCTTACCCGTCATCATCCCTATACAACGGGACAGTGTAAATAAAAACAATCCCCGCAGAGTTAACTCCTAACATTTCAGAAAGCGTAGATAAGTGTTATAAGACAAAACACCGAAAAATGCATGTGTATAATATATAAAAAAAAGAGAAGCTAATCTCATATGTACTGGGTGACTTGTTTGAACTGAAGCGGCATGGGAAAACCATTAAGGGCACGACAAAACGGAGTGAAGGACATACACCAAATGGTTCCCGCCTTAAAGGATTTAGGAACATGTTGTCATAGAGGCCATCGACCATCCCGTCGTTGCACAATCAAAGAGGAAAGCATAATTGCAAACTGTAGAAGGGTCTACAACTAAGCATGTAGTCCGCCGCAGAATACTTCAGTCGTAACCTCTGAGGGTTTCCGACTTGGTATGGTCATGCATTATGTTAAATCGATTACATTTAGCACATGTAGATATAATTTAAAAAATGTACAGCTATCACAAACCAATAGTTTCTAAGAACCTTAAAGCATCATATAAATTAATATGATTATATAACAAAACATAGTAGAGTCGTCTAGTTTTCCAGACGAAACTATTCTTTTAACAATAATTAAATCGTACTGATCACGTGACCTACTATAGTGTATATGCTTATTAAATATGAAACTGAAACATATTATGGTGGTTTTATTTGGATTTGAAGTGACACCCATAAAACGTCGAGGCCTAATATTCATCAAACTTTTGAGCACAATAATCGGACTCAGACTCAAAATCCCAAATTTTTAATTTCAAATAAAAGCAATTTTATAAGCAAATTACTATATTTACTTACAGAAACGAGTAATTTCAAAGGTAATTTAACAGAAATTGTCTGAAATCACAATTCTTACCCATACTTTTGAGTTAATAGGGTTTTGCAAAAAAAATAGATTTTGAGTCTGGGTCTAATTCTGGTGCTCAGACATTTGATGAAATTAGGCCCTACAGATCGCATCCAGTCCCTTTAAGAATTAAATATAGGCTTCAAAACGTTTCACCTTTATGTGTGATTTCACCTTCATGTGTGATTTCACCTTCATGTGTGATTTCACCATTATGTGTGATTTGTGTAGTAATTTATGTTGACAGTTTAATAGTGAACGATCTTCGGTAAGGTTATCAACCAAATGAAAAGAAAGGCATACTTTGTGTCGTTATATTTTCTAAACTATAAACCATTTCGACACCTAGCGTTTCGGCATCAAACCATTTTGGCATCTTTTTTAATTTTTACCCTAGACGTTTAGGCACCCATTTATATTTGAGTATTAAAGTAAAGAAGTAAAGAAATTAAATATTTTCTATAAGATCACTTGTAATTCAGTTGATTGCCTTAACGGCACAGATATTGTTGTATTTTTTTTTGTGTTGAACTCATGATAACAAACTGATAATGATGTTATTTTAAATAATGCTTTTTACATACTTCAAAATTGCCATGAGTACATTTAAACCATCTAAGACAATCCTTTAATAATCTAAATATGATTCTTACAATTGTCGTATTTGTTACAAAATGTACTATAATATCGCCCATATTACAATGTGTTAATGTTTTAAATGGGAAAATATTCTAAGCACAGAGTGTTTTGCTGTTTATTATTCTATTGTTTATTTATAGTACACTTAACCAATATTTATAGATTGAAAATGTAGATTGTATACGCTATTACAAATATGTTGAGGAATTCAACGTTTAAAGTAACTCTTCCAACACTTTAGACTTAATATATGCTATTTAAGGTGTAACACGCCCATTGATTGTTACATTGAGTTGTGTGTGAATTAAAATTTATGCCATGTTGTCATTCATATCTAGGCCCAAATTAAAAATGAATAACTTACATTCTCATCACAAATGACACATATGCTGCCAAAAAAAATCCACAGAAAAATGGGGGTCATGTATCTTCTAAGAAAGAACTTGTCTCATGAATGAATGGTCCCTTTAAAAACATAAACACTGAGATGCCATAATATTGTATTCATACACTCATTTCCATATAAGCAAAATAAATTAAAAACTCACAATTTTAACATGGCAATGCTTGAAAAATGTAACAAATAGATCAACAATATGATATAAACCAAAAATAGCACTTTAAATTAGTGAAAATGCCCTTTTTTACAAAAAGAAATGAAAATTACTTATTGACGCCATTATGTATATTATTATATGTATACTATATTCATGACCTCATGATGTCATTACTGTAATGAACTGAGTGTATAAAAGATTTGATTTAATTTGATTTAATAACAACCTTTGTCTTGATTACATCCATTAACCCGCGAGACAGTCAATTTGGAACATGTTATATTTGTAAACAACAACACTTGTATATTATGCTCCAAACAATTAAGAAGTTGTATAACAAGAATAAGATTATCCGCTCATTGTTTAAGAATAGAAACAGGGAGATACTCAAGAGGTAGAACAGAGAGAAACGAAAGAGTGTGCGAAATTTGTAACACAAACGCTATTGAAGACGAGTACCATTTTATTTTGATCTGTACTACTTACTCTAACATTAGAAACAAATATATTCCTAAATATTACACAACTAGACCAAGCATGTTTAAATTTGTAGAATTGTTGCAGTCATTAAACAAAAAGATTATTCTTAGTTTAAGTAAATTCATTTCCGATGCACTTGTATTAAGGCTATCTACATCCATTTTAACAGACTAAAAAAACACTAAAACACTAGATATCTTATTTTAGAACATCCTCGTTTAGCATTGACATACCATAATATATGTATGTTTTTGATTGTTTAAATATGTATGAAACAAAACAAAAACTTAGTGATTATTTTGTTGTATTTGCAATGTTAATATCTGTCACGTGTGTGTATATTATAATTATCATATATTTGTAATGATGAAAAACTGTAATAGTTTAAGTCAATAAAAGTATCTATCTATCTATCTATAAAAAGGACACACGGCAATCTTGAAATTTTTATCAAGCATTAAAATTAGCGTCTAGATTTATTTATACAGTATCATTTTGACTTTAAACCGGCTATCATATAATAAAGTGTTATTTTGATTTTTCATTTTTTTTTCATCTTATTTTACCATAGTTAAAGTATATTGTTGGTGCAATATAGTAAACAGTTAGTAATATACGAACACAAGTTGCTTTATATTAATCTTGAAACTAATATTACTACTGGACACATGCGTGTTAAGAAGAACAAGAGGTCAATGACCTTGAAGCTCTACTGATTGATTTTGATTTCAGGAAGTAGTCGCTACAAACTTGTTTTTTGAAAATTTATTTTTAGCCGTGGTGGCCATCTTGAATTTCCGGCCGACCTGAAATTTTGCTAGGATCAATTAGACATCAAGAGCAACATTCCTGTGAAGTTCATGAAAATCCGTCAAGTAGTTTCAGAGGAGTAGTCGCTACAAGTTTTCATTATATAATTCTATGTAAACAAAGATGGCCACTGACAGCCATGTTTAACATCGAATCAAAATGATTTTTGACAAGGACCAACATGTAATGCTGATCATTTTAGAAAAAATCCCATATCAATATCACTTATAGTTTTCAAGAAGTAGTCGCTACAAACTTGCATTTTGAAAATCTATTTTTAGCCATGGCGGCCATCTTGAATTTCCGGCAGACCTGAAATTTTGCTAGGATCAATTAGACATCAAGAGCAACATTTCTGTGAAGTTTCATGAAAATCCGTCAAGTAGTTTCAGAGGAGTAGTCGCTACAAGTTTTCATTATATAACTCTATGTAAACAAAGATGGCCGCGGACAGCCATGTTTAACATCGAATCAAAATGATTTTTGACAAGGACCAACATGTAATGCTGATCATTTTAGAAAAAATCCCATATCAATATCACTTATAGTTTTCAAGAAGTAGTCGCTACAAACTTGCATTTTGAAAATCTATTTTTAGCCATAGGGGCCATCTTGAATTTCCGGCAGACCTGAAATTTTGCTAGGATCAATTAGACATCAAGAGCAACATTTCTGTGAAGTTTCATGAAAATCCGTCAAGTAGTTTCAGAGGAGTAGTCGCTACAAGTTTTCATTATATAACTCTATGTAAACAAAGATGGCCACTGGCAGCCATGTTTAATGTCGAATCAAAATAATGTTCGACTTGGATAACCAACATGTCATGCTGATCATTTTAGAAAAAGTCCCATACCAATATTACTTATAGTTTTCAAGAAGTAGTCGCTACAAACTTATTTTTTAAAAATCTATTTTTAACTGAGGCAGCCATCTTGAATTTCTGGCCGATCTGAAATTTTGCTAGGATCAATTAGACATTAAAAGCAACATTCCTGTAAAGTTTCATGAAAATCTGCCAAGTAGTTTGAGAGGAGTAGTCGCTACAAGTTTTTACTATATAACTCTATGTAAACAAAGATGGCCGCTGCAGCCATGTTTAATGTTGAATCAAAACGATTTTTGATAAAGACCAACATCATGTCATGCTGATCATTTTAGAAAAAGTCCCATATCAATATCACTTATAGTTTTCAAGAAGTAGTCGCTACAAACTTGTATTTTGAAAATTTATTTTTAGCCGTGGCGGCCATCTTGAATTTCCGGCCGACCTGAAATTTTGCTAGGATCAATAAGACATCAAGAGCAACATTTCTGTGAAGTTTCATGAAAATCCGTCACGTAGTTTCAGAGGAGTAGTCGCTACAAGTTTTCATTATATAACTCTATGTAAACAAAGATGGCCGCTGGCAGCCATGTTTAACGTCGAATCAAAACGATTTTCGACAAGGACCAACATCATGTCATGCTGATCATTTTAGAAAAAGTCCCATATCAATATCACTTATAGTTTTCAAGAAGTAGTCGCTACAAACTTGTATTTAAAAAATCTATTTTTAACTTTGGCGGCCATCTTTGATTTCACATCAACATGAATTTTTGCTAGGATCAACTAGACTTCATGGGCAACATTTCTGTAAAGTTTCATGAATATCCATCCAGTAGTTTCAGAGGAGTAGTCGCTACAAATAAAAGTTAACGGACGGACGGACAGACGGACAGACGGACGGACAGACGGACGACGGACGCCGCACCACGGCATAAGCTCTGCTGATCTCTGATCAGTAGAGCTAAAAACTAACGTGATGCCATGTGTTTCTTTAAAAAAAAAAGCACCGTGTGGTTCCCGGGGGCCCCGTTTGGTCACGGGGCAGAGAATAGGGCCACTGCAGATCCCTTTTGGAGGGGATAGGCCGAGGAGTAGAATTCCCCCAAAATGTATGTTCATTTTATCATTTTTTGTTTATGTTCATTAAAGGTCTTCATCATGATCCCTGCATTATTTCAGGTGCAATCTCGCTCACATCAAAAGAGCAGTGGCAGAAAAACAATAAACGTGGCTCCAGCGTAAATGCAGTTTCTACGATAGAATTTGCAGCAACTCTGCAGTTCATGGTGCGAAGGTTCCCATTTTCCATATTTTATCTCGATGTACATGTAGGATGAACCTGGCATGTTCATGCCTGTTAGGGCCATATAACCTTTCATGTGTTGGTGCGCCTTAAAACCCAATTCAATTCTTTAAAAAAAAATGTTTGAAACATGTTCAAACTACTTCTAATGTCTTCTTTTTAATTGAGCGACGTATTCTTATTATATGAATGTTAAATAGTGTATAATTTCATAAATAGAATTAAAATGAAGCAATCAATAATGAAGTCTAAAATAATTTACCAAGATAACGGGTTCGCCGCGGTATTTTTTGATTAGGTTATTATTGGACTTGCTTGGCCAATTTCCTTAAACCGCTGCTCGGAAGCATTAAAGGGATACATGGCAATCTTGATTTTTTTAAAAACTCGAGGCGTCCCGTTAGTTTTTCTCTTCACTTGCATTTGTTCAATCATTAATAGTAATTGTTATAATAGTTCAAAGCAAATCATTTTACATATTACTAACTTTTTATAATAGTGCATCAATAATATATTTAAACATTTGGGTGAAAAATCGAAGAAAATTGAAATCTCATTTTTTTTATTTAATCGTATGCAAGCAGTTTAAAAGTCAAAATGACGCCGGATAACTAAATTGAGGAGCACATTTTAATGATTGAATAAAACTCAAGATTGCCATGTGTCCCTTTAAGCTGTCGCACTAAGTATGCAACCTCCGTCGCCGTTGTCAGCTATAATTCAGTCATATGACGACGGCGACCACTTGTAGCTCTATGTGCAACTTTATAGCACTGCCACAATGGAATACCTGCCATAGACACATGCCACGAATGCTGCCATGGACACATGCCATGAATGATACGTCACGCAGCAAAATACAGCCGAATAATGGAGTTTACCGGATCAAAGATATACATAAACAACACTTAAACCGAGATACACAAATTCTTCTTTCTGGTCTTTTTCTGCAGGAAACATGACACTCTTAAAGGGACACATGGCAATCTTGAGTTTTATATCATGCATTATAATCAATACAGCGATTTATTAATCATGTATCATTTTGACTTTAAAACTGCTTGCATATATTTAAAAAAAAATTGAGATCTATATGTCCTTCGTTATTCTACAATTTTTTTTAAAATATATTATTGATGCTATATTATCAAAAGTCAATAATAAATAAAAACTATTCACTTTGAACTATTCTAACAATTAATATTAATGACTGAACAAATGCAAGTTACGAGAAAAACTAACGGGACGCCGTGAGTTTTTAAAAAATAACGATTGCCGTGTGTACCTTTAAGTCATAGCAACCCAGTGTGTTGGAAACCTATCTACATAATTATATTGCGTGCTGGCCTCTGACCCTTCTCTGATTGGATACTTGTGATACACCACTGTACCACCTGACAAAAAACCTGCCCAATATCCAAAGGTACCTACTGTCGATATCACGTGATCACACGATGCCAGAACAGCCATGTCATGAATGGGAGATATATACTCGAAATGGACACTTGCATTTCTGTACTGAGTTACTTGTTCAGCGAATTGTAGATCTATACAACATACTACGAACACAATATTTTGATATTTTTCTAGAAAATAATCCATCGCGTTGTGAATAAAGCGCTCTGGAAACACAACACCGTCACTGTAAGTATAATTTTCCGTTATTATATCCCCTCTGCGTATATGAATACCAACAACCGTAGCCGGAAGTGAGCGTTTCACCGTATATGCATCTCGGTAAATGTCTACTGTATATTTAGCGGCTGATTTTATATGTGGCTTAAACGTTAATTCCCTCCTGACGTCAGAATACACGTGACTAAAATATTTATACGATTGCAAAAAGTTTAACAGTCTGAAGTTGGTATTTGGTTTTAATTTCATAAATTTTGTATCGAAATAACAGCAGTGTTCTTCTTTTATCTGAACAAAAGTCTTACATATGTCTGTATTCTTTCTCACTTCAGCAAAAGGAACCTCGAAAAATTTAACCAAGTCGTCATCTTGACCTAAAATGATTGTTAAGTTATTCAGCTTTGCTATACCATATGCAGACGCATACTGGAAAATGTTGTTGCCAAGTCTACCTTCATATGATATGCATGCAAAGACTTTCCGGAAGAATGAGTATAACTTTTCATAACCGCCATTTCTGCTATACCTTTCGTGGAGAAAAGAAAAGTGGTCACTAAGCACACAATCGCTAAAATAGCGACGATAAATCCGACAGCAACGTGATACAGATTTGAACCTGAAAATAGAAAAGACAACATATTAAACAGCAATACTCAAAGAAAATATTACATAAATACACGTCTTTTATTAGTGTTTTCATCCTATAAAATATGGTCTCCTCGTCGCTCACCACGCCCCTAATGTGGGGCACATTGGTGAAAAGCGTACAGTGTATTAAAACAAGAGGCCCAAGAGGGGCTGTGGACGCTCTACTGGCTAACATGGCTCTTATAACATCAATGAAGCGAATGACTGCCATTTACGTGTTTTTGAAAGGTTTGGGCAAAATACAGCTTTTGAACTAAATCAAGGGACATAACTAAAGAATCTGGTAAAGTTTGGAAAAGATCAGATGAAAAATGAAGGCCCTACCGTATTAACGAGGCAAAATATAGTATTTTTAACTAAACCAAGAGCCATGTCTCCTCTGTTACTGGTCCGACTGGTCCAACATAGAGCTAAGAAAAAACCCAAAAAAAACAACATAATATTAAAACAAGTAATAATATTAATAATATTTAAAAAAGAAAATTGAAAAAAAGCAACAAATAATAATAATTAAAAAAAAAAAACAATTATCAAAAAAAATCAATTAATTATAATTTAAAAATAGAAAAAAATAGTAATAAAAAAAAAAATAAAAAAAAAAATAATAATATAAATAAAAAGGCATAACATCTGGTAAAGTTTGGCAAAGATCAGATGCAAAATGAAGGCCCTATCGTATGTGGCATTTTTATCAAAATCAAGAGCCATAACTCCGCTGTTACTGGTTCGATCTGGCTGGTTTTCGAACTTGACCGAGCTTTCATTGACATTAACAATCTGATAAAGTTTGGTAAAGATCGGATGAAAAAAAAATGAAGGCCCTATCGTCTTAACGAGGCAAAATATAGCATTTTGAGCTAAATCAAGGGCCATAACTCCGCTGTTACTGGTCCGATATAAATGGTTTTCGAATTTGTCCGAGCTTTCATTGATATTAACAATCTGATGAAGTTTTGTAAAGATCGGATGAACAATGAAGCGACATATAGCCTTTTTAACTAAATCAAGGGTCATAACTCCGTTGTTACAGGTCCGATATAGCTGGTTTTCGAACTTGTTTGAGCTTTCAACGACATTAACAATCTGATAAAGTTTGATAAAGATCGGATGAACATCGTCTTGACGAGGCAAAATATAGCATTTTAAACTAAATCAAGGACCATAACTCCGCTGTTATTGGACCGCTTTGCTGGTTTTCAAACGTGTCCGACCTTTCATTGATATTACCAATGTGGTACAGTTTGGTAAAGATAGGATAAAAAAATGAAGGCCCTATCGTCTTAACGAGACAAAATATAGCATTTTGGACCAAATCAAGGGCCATAACTCCGCTGTTTCTCGTCCGATATGAATGGTTTTTTAACTTATCCGAGCTTTCATTGATATTAACAATCTGATAAAGTTTGGTAAAGATCGGATGAACAATGAAAGCCCTATCGTCTTAACGAGCAAAATATAGCATTTAAAACTAAATCAAGGGCCATAACTCTGCTGTTACTAGTCCGATATGCTGGTTTTCAAACTTTTTCGAGCTTTCAACGACATTAATAATCCGGTAAAGTTTGGTAAAGATCGGATGAACGATGAAGGCCCTATCGTCTTAACGAAGCAAAATATAGCATTTTTAACTAAAGCAAGAACTATAACTCCGCAGTTACTAGTTCGATATGGCTGGTTTTCGAACTTTTCCGAGCTTTTATTGATATTAACAATGTGGTAAAGTTTCGTAACGATAGGTTGAAAAATAAAGGCCCTATCGTTTTAACGATGCAAAATATAGCAATATAGCATTTTTAACTAAATCGGGGACCATAACTCCGCTGTTACTGGTCCGATCTGGCTGGTATTCGAACTTGTCCGAGCTTTCATTGATATTAACAATGTGGTAAAGTTTGGTAAAAACAGGATGAAAAATGAAGGCCCTATCGTCTTAACGAGGCAAAATATAGCAATATAGCATTTTTAACTAAATCAAGGGCCATAACTCCGCTGTTACTGGTCCGATCTGGCTGGTTTTCGAACTCGTCCGAGCTTTCATTGATATTAACAACCTGTTAACGATTGGTAAAGACCGAATGAAAATGAAGGTCCTATCGTCTTAACGAGACAAAAGTTAACGACGGAAGGACGACGGACGGACGGCGGACAACTAGGCATCCCATAAGCTCTGCTGTTCTTCGGCCAGTAGAGCTAAAGACAGCACACAAATGCCGTGCTCAACCAAGAAATAGACCCCATTTCCAGTGTGAAATAAAAATAAATCAGATCTCTTGAGATTTCCTGGCCGAGCAGAATGTAAAAGCAAATCAACTGTATCACACGGCGATAGGGTGATACATAATGATCTCAATTCAATACTAAAGCTGTAGTTGCACACGGCAGATAATGCCAAACAAAACTTCACGGACATGATCTGCAAAAGATCTTCGCATGATATCGCAATGGTGCTAGAAATACAACTAGGTGAGTATTATGATTGGGTAATTTTTTTTTTATGATCTAGGAATCATTTATCTGATTTGCAAATGGGCTTGCATTATCACTAGGTCCAATAACGTCTAGACCCTTAGTTGATTTTCACACCATTACTAGTTGTGATAATACAACCTCATTTGCAGAAATAGGTCAAAGAAACTGCTTGGACAATCTGAAATAATATGATGAGGTTATAAAGTCTGCATAATTACAAAACTAAATTGTACAAAAGTGATGCACATGTTGGAACACGTGTTGTTCTTATGTATGACAGAGGAAGGAAGTGCACATGTGCCCGTAGCTGATATCGCATAGAACTGCTGACATGCAAATTAAGATTCATTGATAACTTTGTATATAAATATTGCATCCCTGTGAGGGTGACAGTTGATTAGCCTCGGTCGACATTATTTTTCTCAGGTTGACACTATATAAATATTACATCCCAGTGAGGGTGACAGTGGATATTGCAATATCCACTGTCACCCTCACTGGGATGCAATATTTATTGTATTTATACCGAACAATTGTTTTGATTAAAATTTAAATATGAGGGGGCAAAAATCCCAATATTTTTTTTTTTTTTTTTTTTAAATTTATATTTTTATACCAGTTTTGATTTAAAGTAACAAATCTGCTCGCCACATTTTTTTTTATTGTCGTTTGGTAAACCAAGCGTCTTACGATTGACATAACTTCAACTAAGCGTCCACCGATTTCCAATTGCCAAAGCGTGTCGTTATTGGAAAAACCTATTTTTATACTTCCCGTGACGTCACAATCGTGTAACAGTAAAAATAACAGTAAAAATTGCTTCGCGCTAAGGGTATGGGCAATTTATACAGGAGTGTAAACGTGAGGTATAATAATATATACTGTCATCCTCACTGGAATGCAATATTTACTCAATCATACTGAAGGAAAAAAAGAGAAATTGTTCAGAGGAAACGAAGTTTGTAAACAAGGGTCCATTTCGTTCTTATTAAAAATAGTATGTTTCTATTTATTTATTACCATTTTATTGTCAACAAAAACATTATTTATATCGTAAAAGGAAAATGCACATTACATCAACTTTTAGCCGTTTTTTTTATAGATTGGGTTAAACAGGACGGACGGCTGTGGGCGGGCTGGCGTCAACATGTTTTTGTTTTTTTAAATCTCAGCAGTACCATGTCCGATATTAATCAAACTTTAACAGCACCATCTTCTCATTAGGCACTTACCATAGCCTCAAAACTAGGTCTCTGTGACCTACTTTCTCCAAACTATACGTTACTCTAACCTGTTTGTTTAAGTTTCAGAGGGACGGGTGCAAATTTATTAGTGTTATGTCTCAGCATTACCAAATCCGATCTTCATCAAACTTAACAGAGTCTGCTTCTCATAAACCACTTAACATTTCCTGAAAATTAGGTCACTGTGATCTACTTTCTCCAAAATATACGTTATGTTAATCTTTTTGTTACGTTTCGGGGGACGGGTATAAATTTAAATAAATGTTAACTTTTTTGTTTAAACTTATCATTTCTCAGCATTGCTTGGGACAGTCTTCCAAATATATACCCGAAAACTCGGCTTTAACGCCACCAAGCCTTACCTCTTGTAGACATATGCATTGCATAATATATATATATACTAATAAAGTGTTCACTAATTCATTTGTACACAACGTGTTGGTAATGGGAAAAAACGATATACACATGTATATTTATAAACTTGATGTGACGTCAGATTTTATCATTTGCAATACATTGATTCCGATATTATGCGATTACATGTAGTTTAAACTTATTTATTTTACATCGATTATAACGAAAGCTCTATGAACTTATTTGACTCACTTTCGATGTCTTCCTGGGTTGAACCAGTACTAAGCAATGCAGATAAAGTGTCTTGCTCAGGGACACAACGCATATGGCAATGGCGGGAATCGAACCCACGACTTTTGGGTAATGGGTTCAACGCTCTACACTATAGTTCTATAGTCACTTTTTAGCTCAACTATTCGAAGAATAAGAGAGCTTATGTAATCACGTTGGCGTCGGCGTCCCACATCAAATCTTGCGTGTAAGCTGTGTTTACAAGTCTATATTTCTTATATTTATTATCCTAGCACAACCAAATTTGGCCATGAGCTTCCATATAGCAGTATCTTAAGGGCTGCTTAAGTAATTTTGGTTCCTGAAACCCAAATTTTGATAACCCTTAAAATGTGTCTATTTCACATCAAATTTTGCGTGTAAGCTGCGTTTAAAGGTCTATATCTCTTACATTTCTTGTCCTAACTCAACTAAATTTGGGAATTGGTTTCGCTAAAGTATGCTGTAAAGGGTGCTGAAAGTAATTTTGCCTTCTGCAAATGCTGGGCTCCCATGGAACCCAAATCGTGATGGCCCATAAAAAGTGCAATAAAGGCAGATATAGGTTTGCATGTAACCTGTTGTTTATATCTATAACTTTGGTTTGGGATTTCTTATAGCATTATGCATTGTATTCATACTTCACCCATATTAAGGGCATGGGCTCCCTCCTCCTCGCCCCGCCTCCTATCCCCCCCCCCGTTTTTTTTTTTTACATATTTCTGTGTTGTTTTGGTCAAATCTTACACATATAGCTATGTTGACATCCCGCCCCCACACCGCCTCGCCCGCCCACCCCGAACCCCTCCACTCGAAACGTTTTTTTTTACATATTTTTTGTGTTGTTTCGGTCAGTGTTTACACATATAGCTATGCTGATACCCCCACGCCCTCCGCCCCCCATCCTTCATACTCGAAACTCGATTATTTCTGTGTTGTTATGGTCAATTTTTACACATAGAGCTATGTTACCCAAACACACCCTATTCCCTAACCCTACCCCCCACCCCATCATCATCACCACCCAAATGCATTTGGCATATCTCTGTGTTGTTTTGTTTTATCAGTTGATCATTATGTTTCGCCCCCACCCCCAACCAACACACCACCTCATCATCATCACCACCACCCGAATGCTTTTTTGTTTGTTTGTTTTTGCATATATCTGTGTTGTTCGGGCCGATATAAAATTATTGTTACAATCTCATATAAATTATAGTAAAATTTGGGGCAGGGTGTGAAATTTTAATATTTGTATTAGTTTTAATCCAAAATTGCTGTCATTTTAAAGAAATTTGTGGTCGAAAGGCAACTCGGGAGGGAGGGGATATCTGGCAATTTTTATTGTGGCCTCATTTCAGTTTTTCTTTTATTGATATTTCATCATTTTGTGTATCTGAATTTAATTTAAATTGTTTTATATGTAAATGATTGCATTCAAATTAAAAAAAAAATAGATATCCAAATAATGGAAGATAAAATGAAAAAAAATCCCCTCCCCCTGTCCTCCATGTGAGGCGAGCCCATAAAGAAATGGCGGACAGGGCGGGGCCATCATTGATATAGGTGTAGATTTGATAAAACAAAACAACACAGACATATGTAAAACAACGCTGTACTGGTATCAAAAGTATAATGATTGAAATTTATTTTGGAAAAAGAACATAAGCTACATGTTTATAATTTTGTTTATCTTTTATTTATAGATGACGTTTTGAGATCAAAGCATGCAATTAAAATTAATGACTCATAAGGTAACAAATAAATAATTTATACACAACAATGCAAAGGTAACTATTAATCTACCTACTATCAGTGACATACACTGTATCAACACAAGATCTCAGTCTGAAGGTGTGTCCTCATTTTGGAGAACTGTATATCCAATGGTAGGAATATGTGTAAAAACAACAAAGTGAATAAAATATTAATAGTAGAAAAACTTAACCTTTGTAATTTGCTCGCGTTCAGTGATGTCCACCAATGGCTACAAAACATATGACCAAGTATCAAAGAAAATAACTAAAGTTATTATAAAAGTAACTGAAGTTAACATGGTTAATTTACCTAATCAAGGTTAAGTTTGAGGAAAATAGCACAAAATATTACCTGGATCCTGGTAATCTTTGGCGTTCAGTGATGTCCTCCAATGACAACAATACATATGATCAAGTAGCAAAGAAAGAAATTAAAAGTTATTATAAAAGTTAACTGAGGTTAACTTACCTAACCAAGGTTAAGGGCGGGGAAAATAACGTAAAATATAACATTGACCTTGGTATTTTTTTGCGTTCAGTGATGTCCACCAATGGTTACAGTACATATGACCAAGTATCAAAGAACAAAAACACAAACTTAATAGACGCCAACCATTGTGATAAAGTTTCAACAAAATCCTTCAAAAGGTTTCAGAGAAGATGTCATATTTAACCTTTTCCTATATAACTCTATGTAAACTTTGGGTCACCATGGCGACCATTTTGATTATTCGGCGATAACGAAATACACAAAATTGATAGAGACCAACTCAAGGAACATATATATGATATTTGATTAGAATGGAATAAGAGGTTTCGGAGGAGATGTCGTTTGAAATTTCCTCAATTTTGACCTAGTTTTAGCCATGGCAGCCATATTGGACAACTGGCGGTTGCGAAAAACAAAAATCCGAGGCGCACTATCCCAAAGATCATTGTTATAAAGTTTCAATAATAAGAGGTTTCAGAGAAGATGTCATGTTTAGCCTTTTCCTATATAACTCTATGTAAACTTCGGGTCGTCGTGGCGGCCATTTTGATTATTCGACGATAACAAAAAAATAAATTGATAGAGGCCAACCCTTGAAACATGTATATGATATTTCACTGGAATGGATTAAGTGGTTTCGGAGGAGATGTCGTTTGAAATCTCTTTAAATTTTACCTAATTGATTGTTGTCATGGCGGCCATCTTGGATGACTGACGGCCGCAAAAAACAAAAATCTGAGGAGCACCATCCCAAAGATCATTGTGATTAAGTTTCATCAAAATCCTTCAAGCGGTTTCAGAGAAGATGTCATTTTTATCCTTTCCTATTTTTTCTATGTAAACGTTGAGTTGACGTGGTGGCCATTTCGAATATTCGACAATAACGAAAAACACAAACTTGATACAGGCCAAACCAAGTAACATGTATATATGATATTTCACTAGAATAGAACAAGTAGTTTCGTGGGAGATGTTGTTTGAAATTTCGCTAAATTTGACCTAATTTTAGCCATGGCGGCCATCTCAGATGATTGGCGGTCATGAAAAACATAAATCTGAGAGGCGGCCTTCTAAGTAACATTGTGATAAAGTTTAAATCAAAATCCTTCAAGCGGTTTCAGAGAAGATGTCGATTTTATAAAATTGCTAACAGACGGACGGACGAACGACGGACGGAACGTGATCGCAGTAGAGCTAAAATAGCTTCGGCCAGTAGAGCTAAAATAGTTATACGTGTGAGATTTACCAAAACAACACAGAAATATGTAAAAACAAAATAAATAATAATAATAAAAAAATCGAGTTTCAATTGGGTTGGGGGTGGTTGGAGGGGGGGGGGGGGGTGCGGTGGTGGGGGGGGGGGGGGGCAACGTAGCTATATGTGTAAGATTTGACCAAAACAACACAGAATTATGTAAAAAAAATATCGAGTTTCGAGTGCTGGGAAGGGTGGGGGGTGGGGTGGGGGGGGGGGGGGGGGGGGGGTGACACATAGCTATATGTGTAAGATTTACCAAAACAACACAACACTATAGGCTTAGGTACGTAATAGTGTGGGAGGGGAGTGAGGGGGAGTGGGGGCGGAGGGGGAGGCGGGGGAAACATGATTATAAGTTTAAGAATTGTCCAAAACAACACAGAAATAAGTAAAAAAGGTTGCGAGGAGGAGGGAGCACATGCCCCTATATGGGTGAAGCATGAATAAGATGCATATCCCAAACCAAAATTATATATATATATAAATATATGCTTAAGTACGTACTAGTGTCGGAGGGGAGTGAGGGGGAGTGGGGGCGGAGGGGGAGGCGGGGGCAACATGATTATATGTGTAAGAATTGACCAAAACAACACAGAAATATGTAAAAAATAAAAATTGAGTTTTGAGTGGGGGTGGGGGGTGACATGGGTATGGGGAAGGAGTGTTGGGGATGCAAGTAGTTATATGTGTAAGAATTGACCAAAACAACACAGAAATATGTAACAAAAAAAAAAGGCGTGGGGGGGGGGGGGGGGGGGGGGCAGGGGTCGGGGCGAGGAGGAGGGAGCCCATACCCCAATATTGGTGAAGTATGAATAAGATGCATAAGGCTATAAAAAATCCCAATCCAAAATTATAGATATATACAACAGCTTAAGTACGTACTAGTGTGGGGGGAAGTGGGAGGGTGTGTGGTGGGGTGCAACATAGCTATATGTGTAAGAATTGACCAAAAGAACACAGAAATATGTAAAAAATATAATAAAAGAAATTGAGTTTCGAGTGAGGGAGGCGTGGGGGAAGACGTGGGGTGGTGGTGGTGGAGGGTGTGGGGGTGGGGGGGCGGGGGGGGGGGGGCGGGGGGGGGCGGGGTGGAGGGCAACATAGCTATACGTGTAAGAATTGACCTAAACAATACAGAGAAATGTAAAAAAAAAAAAGTAGGCGTGGGGTGGGGAGTGGGCGGAGGAGGGAGCTCATGCCCCAATACGGGAGAAGTATGAATAAAATGCATAATGCTATAAGAAATCCCAAACCAAAAGTATAGATATATACAACAGCTTACGCGCAAACCTTGGTCTGCCTGTATTGCACATTTCATAGGCCATCACAATTTGGGTTTCATGGGAGCCCAGAATTTGCAGAAAAATTACTTACGCAACCCTTTACAACATACTATAACGAAACCAAATCCCAAATTTAATTGAGCTAGGACAAGAAATGTAACAAATATAGACCGGTCAACACAACTTAATTACACGCAAAATGTGATGTGAAAAAGACACATTTTAAGGGCTATCAGAATGTGGGTTCCAGGAACCAAAATTACTTAAGCAGCCCTTAAGATAATGCTATAAGGAAGCTCATGGTCAAATTTGGTTGTGCTAGGATAAGAAATGTAAGATATGTAGACTTGTAAACACAGCTTACACGCATCATTTGATGTGAAATGGGACACATTTTATGGGCAGAATGTGGGTTCCATGTGACCCCATGGGTTACAGGAACCAAAATTGCTTCAAATTTGGTTATGCTAGGATAGGTAATGTAAGAGACATAGACTTTTAAAGACAGCTTACACGTAAACCTTGATGTGGGACGCCGACGCCGGGGTGATTACATAAGCTCTCTTATTCTTCGAATAGTCGAGCTAAAAATATGTCTAGTAACATTTGTGACTTGAGGGAATAAGTTTATTTGGACCCACTAATTTCGAAATTCCCTGGATCACCAGTTCAGCACAATAACATGCATGTCTGACTGTCGACAGAGGTGGATCGATGGCGACATTAACTGGACAGTTCATTGGAGAGGCTCAAAATAAGGGCTAATACATATGAGAGGGTGCCCAATACTACCCGCTCCATCGAATATGCGCCTGTAGTTCTTGCGAGGACAGTCAAGTCAAAAATACAGTCGAGTCAAACAACTCGTATTTTGGTGTACTTTTGATAAAGAAATAACATGCTTTTCGTGACATGCAGCAAAATTCATGTAATATGTCAGCTAAAACAACAATTCAAGTATCTCTTCGTATTTTATTTAGCAAAAAACACACGATTGTTGTCATTTTAAACGTATTCTAAAAATGACATCTCTTAGAGTTATCGCCCCTCGCTTCGACATTTTACATTATCAGGCAGTTTTAAAAGCTTCTAAAAAAAAGTCGGTACAGCCGAAAATCACGAAACTTAAAGCGGAACTGAAATTTCATCATCAAAAACTGTCACAATCTTCCAAATTATGTGTTTTAAAAAATCCAAAATGGCGGACATTTTTTTTTTTGACGTTGCAGAAAGATGTCGTACTACTTTTCGTTGCCATGCGTTACTAAATATTTAATAGATGTAGGAAAATATCAAGGCTGCGCCCCTACTGTATATCATACTTTACCAATTTGTAAAAAGTGAGATGAATCCCTTTCCAAGCTTATGCTACACATTGAACAAGTGTTTTCTATAAAATGTAATAGTCGTTTCTTTGAACACAATAAAAGTCGTTATTCATCTGAATATCATTTGTATCATTCTTGCCCTCGATCGACACTAGTATCATGAATTTAAAAAATCCGATATGACGTCAGTATGCATTTATATATCATTGTTAACAGAACAGAACAGATATTTTATTTCGACTTATACATATAGTATCTCGTCATCAAAATGTAATATACAAAGTTTAATTAAACACATGACAGGCACACACGCATGCACCCCAACACGCACACACTCTCACACACCTCTTACGCACGCATACGCACACACGCACTTACTCTCCCTCTCTCTCTCTCTCTCTCTCTCTCTCATGCAATTATATAAACGAATTAATTGTTGAAACAATACCTAATACCTGAGGATAAACTTTATATATATGCACACAACTACGTATAATTAAATGTGTTACGTACAATAAATGCTTCTTTTACAAACTTAGCTACATTTTGAATACTTTTATGTTTCTTACTTTGCATCAATTCAATAAATTTAATAACACTAGGGTTTCGATAATAATACGCCTTAATATAAAGTTTGCGAATATGCTCATAGACGGGACAAATTAAAATAATATGATATTCGTCTTCTATGTCATTAGAACTACAAATATTACAATATCGTTGAGCTCTATCAGTTCTATTTTGTGTGTATCTGCCGGTTTCGACTCTGAGGGAATGCGAAGATAATCGTATTCTTGACATTGCCGTTCTTAGTTTAAATGGCAACATATCTAGATAAGATCCATATTTAAAGACAGTCTTGAAATGTTTATATAATACTAGAACACGGCTATTTTCAATATCACTATACCACTTCTGTATAAAAGAATCAATTACTCTTTGTTTGAATAATACATGAAATTGTTTCAAATTAATACTGTGAGGCTCATTCCATACATAGGTAAATCCAAAATCATTTAAAAGGGTCTTTACATTACTTGCCCAATTTGTACAGCCTCTCTCACAATCTCTCATTGATTCTTCATACATAGTAGATATTAATATATTGTTCGTACTTACAACCTTAGTCCAATACTTAATTATTTTAACATATCGTGATACATACAAGGGATATCTACCTAACTCTCCATAGACTCCTGCATTACTAGTTGAAGTTTTAACTTTCAACAAAAAATTACAAAATTTTAAATGAATTCTTTCAATTTCTTTTGACTTTGTAAACCCCCAAATCTCTGCTCCATAATTAAGAATAGTCCCCACAAATGCATCAAAAAGTTGACAACATGTTTTAAGTTTGAAATTATACCTTTTTATATTTGCGATTAGGACATTTAACGCCTTTAAACCTTTCCCTGCAAGTGTTTCCTGATTTAGATTGAAAGTCCCAGTATAGTTAAAAACATTTCCTAAATAATTAAAATCATTTACCACTTCTAACTTCTTTCCATTATACTCCCATGCTTCATTTTCCCTTAATCGGCCTCTTTTTCTAAAGGTCGTCACTTTCGTTTTCTCAATACTTACCTCCAACCCCCATTTATCACAATATACTTTTAAATTATCTAAATAAGCTTGCAATTCATTTGGCGTTTCTCCAATTAAAACCATATCGTAAAAGCAATAATATTAACGTGATGTCGTTTATACTAAGGCCAGATGTATTACTATCCTGTAAAAACAAGTCAAGGTCTTCTATAAACAGAGAAAACAATAACGGTGAGATTACCTTCCCTTGTCTTAGACCAATTGAACATTCGAAAAAATCGGAGAATGAATTACAACTTCGCACACACGATTTAACTTTCCTGTACATATCTTTTATAACTCTTAATCTTAACATTTTACCGTTTATACCAAGTTTAAATAATTTAAACCAACGTGCGTTTCTATATATACTATCATATGCCTTTTTTAAATCTAGAAAGGCACAGTACAATCGTTTGCCTTCATTTAAAAACTTATGTATAACTGCCTGTAATACAAAGATAGCGTCAACTGTTGAACGACCTGCCCTAAAGCCAAACTGCGCGTCTGACAATACACTATTCTCCTCACACCACTGACTTAATATTTTGTTAAGTATACCTGTAAATACTTTCGATAAACAGCTTACAAGTGTTAATCCTCTATAAATATTTACATCATCGGGGTCGTTTTTCTTGAATAAAGGAACTCTAATACCATAAGCCCATTGTTCTGGAAAATAGAGTTCAACATACTATTGAAAAGATCCGTTAAATGTGGCGCTATAATATCAATCGTCTCAAGAAAATATTCATTAAGCATACAATCTCCCGCAAAGGCTTTGTTTCGTTTAAGTAGCTTAACTACTGACAATACCTCGGATATAGTTATCTCCCTGTCATTCAGAGCGGGTTTAAATACAAAGCTTCCACAGTTTAATAATCTGATATTCAATATCGTGACAGATAATAGAAACGATGTAAAGACTTTGTTAAATAATTTCACAAGTATAGTACGAGAGGTGGCAGATCCACTATTTTTAAAAACGTATTCAACAAATAGAAATGCATGCTTTTTTGATAAGTCCTTTGTTAAACAGGCCGAGTGGTTTGATTCAGAATGCCAGCAGGCTAGAAGGTGTTAGTTAGAAGCATTACGTGTATTTAATCGGCTAAATACCAGTTATTGTAGGGAACAGTTTTGCAAATTAAAGAAAACATATAAACTTATTTGTCGTAAAAAAAGAAATCAGTTTGAATTAAAAAAACTATGCGACATTGAACATCTAAAACGGGCGAAACCTAAAGAATTTTGGAAATATTTTAAAAGAAAAAATAAACGGAGTCAAAATGAAATCCCGCTTGATGAGTTTACGAAATATTTTTCAGAATTAGGTAACGATGTTTTCCAATGTAAAAATGATGAAGCCGAAGATTTTTGCAATACTCATAACTTTGACGATTTAGATTGTAATTTTGATGAACTTGACAAGCCCATAACTTTACAAGAAGTATTAGATGCAGTTTAAAATCTGAAAAAAGAAAAAGCTATAGGAAGTGATTATATAATGAATGAATATTAATTGAAAGCATTGATATTTTACCTTCTCATTTGTGTGACATTTTTAATATTATATTTGATTCTGGATATTTCCCAGAAAGGTGGACTGAAGGTATAATTATCCCATTGCATAAAAAGGGAGATTTTAATAATGTTAATAACTATATGGGTATCACTTTATTAAGTTGTTTATCTAAACTCTTTACCACAATACTAAATAAAAGAATTGTGACCTTTTGTGATAATAACCATGTTTTATCTGATGTGCAATTTGGATTCAGGAAAGGGCGATCAACCACTGATGCATTGTTTGTCTTACTAAATACTGTTCAAAAATATCTGAATGATAAGAAAAGACTATATTGTGTGTTTGTTGATCTGAAGAAATGTTTTGATACAATTTATAGAAACGCATTGTGGTTGAAACTTTACAAAATGGGGATACAGGGTAAATTACTAAGAATAATAAAAGATATGTATGAAAAAGTAAAATCATGTGTAAGACAATGTGAAAATTATTCAGATTTTTTCGAATATGCGATTGGGTTAAGGCAAGGGGAGATAAACTCGCCGATATTGTTTTCTCTTTTTATTTAGGACCTAGAACTGTATTTACAAAATGATATTAATACTGGTTTAGAAATTGAGGATATTGTACTTATATTACTATTATTTGCGGACGATATGGTTATCATGGGGAAATCACCGGAAGAATTACAAAAAAATATTAATTTACTTTATGACTATTGTAACAAATGGGGATTAGAAGTGAATACTGTTAAAACAAAGATTATGGTTTTTAGAAAAAGAGGTGGTTTATTAAACAATGAATCTTGGCATTATAATGGAGAGAATATAGAGGTAGTAAATGATTTCAACTATTTAGGTACAGTTTTTAATTATACTGGAAATTTTGCTCTGAACCAAGAACAACTTATTGGAAAATCTTTGAAAGCATAAAATGTTCTCTTAGTAAACTGTAGAAAAATAAGGTTGAAACCAAAAGTATTTTGTCAACTATTTGATTCATTTGTGGGGTCTATTTTAAATTATTCTTCTGAAATTTGGGGATATACGAAATCAAAGCAAAGCGAAAGAATACATTTAAAATTTTGTAAACAAATTTTAAAAGTAAGAAATAGTTCTTGTACATCAGGAGTATATGGTGAATTAGGAAGATATCCTTTATTTATAACGCGTTATGTAAGAATACTTAAATACTGGTTTAAATTATTGAAAACAGATAACATAATACTTAAAAGCATTTACACATCGACTCTAAAAGATTGTGAAAATGGTTATAAAAATTGGGCATCGAATGTAAAAAATATGTTAAACGAATATGGTTTTACACATGTTTGGAATGACCCAAATTATGTTAATGCTAAATACTTTATAAATACGTTTTGACAAAGAGTTGTTGATTGCTTTATACAACGATGGTTTGTAGATAAGGAATCAAGTGATGTACTTGAATTATATAATAATTGTAAATTGAGTTTTAATTATGAATCATACCTTGATATTTTACCATGTAATCTCAGACCATATTTGACAAAATTCAGAATATCAGCACATTCGTTAAGAATACAGACCGGTAGATACTTTCGTAATAGAATATCTAGAAATGAAAGATATTGTCAATGCTGCCACAGTATTGATTTGGAAGATGAATACCATTTTATTTTGATTTGTCCTTGTTACACAAGAATCCGGACAATTTATCTTAAAAAATATTATTATAATAGACCTAGTATGTTTAAATTCTTAGAATTAATGCAGACACAGGATAAGAATATTGTTATTAAGTTAGCTAAATACATTAGTACAGCTTTAGCTGTAAGGAATACAATCTTGATTAATTAAACAATGTTTAGCTCTTTTGTATTTTCATTCTCATATATCAGTTATTTAATATTAATGTTGCTCATAGCAATTGTGCTTTTGTCTAAATTACTCGACTTATTATGCATGAAAATGTATGTACAAGTTAAATAAAATATATGTTCTGTTCTGTTCCTGTCCAACTCGTCAAAGTTGCAATATGCCTCGTTAAAATCGTGGTTAGTGCAAAACATTTCAGCATCTACATTGTGACCCACTGTTGTATAAATAACGGATCCGCGATCTCACGAATAATTTGAACAAAATTATTTATAGATGTGTTCACGCCATCTCTATTATTAGTGTCTACATTCATAGAAATACTATTTAAGTCTGTTAACCTCCCAATTACTCCATTACGAAATTTATCACGTAACATGTCATCCCATTTATATTAGACTCGTTCAGTCGTCAGCATATCTTGCATATCCTTCTTACAATGTAGAGTAAATGACAATTGTGCATGATCTGACCATTCGTTAAAAAGGCTCAATTTTAAAATCGCTTACGCTTGTAAAATCACACTCTTTCAAAACCAAGTAATCGATAACACTTCCTCCCCTTACTCTCTTATAAATGGCGTTTTCACAATAAAATCGCAGTATATACGTGTTGTTGTGAAACGCCATTTAGGGGCATAATTGACAGCTGGAGCTTCGTCGGGGCATTATTGACATGAGGGGCTTAAACAACAGCGAGTGATTTGAACCCTACTGATAACACTGGACCCATTTGTATTAGTGTAAGTGTAAGCGCCGGTCGGGTGATCTGACCCAAGCCTACCGTTAGCTAACCTGAATGACGTTGCCTTACACAATTCAAGAAATTTATTCCCTTGGGCATTGCAAACTGTATCCACGGAGTTACGACATAACGGTATATCAGGCATATATTCGTCATCATCCATACTACTTATTAATGTGTCACATACAATATAATCTTTTTTGTCACCTTTTCCGACACGTGCATTCCAATCACCAACAATTACGGTTACTCCCTTGCTATCAAAATAATAAACATCATCCACCTTTCTATGCATACATTACGACACTACATTTTAGAATTATTATAATAATTAATACCATACTAACCAGCCATTGTTAGTATGTATATTCCGTTTTTATTAGTCCAGCAACCCTCCCTCGGTAATCGGTTTCCAATTTATTTTTCAGGTCAACCTCATATAGTCCAGGCAAATGAGCGCAAAAGACGCAAACTCTGTTTAACCACAACTAATTTAAATAGCACACTGTACACTTTTGTCTGTACACCTTTGTGTAAGTTGACGCGACTACTAGACCTGTACAACTAACTACGGTAACGATTACGGTAAGGATTACGATAAGGAATACCGACTAAAACAGAGGGGTTTTCTCAACAGGCAATACGGCCTAAATGCTCGACCAAGCGTTTGCGCATCACTATATATAGGCCAATGAAATTTATTATTGACACTACATGAACTTCTAGGGGAAAGTGGGTGGTCTGCCACTACTACAAAAAATCGACCGTCATATATAGCCTAAAATGTGCTGAAAATAACGTATACCACAATTCAACCAAATAGCCAACCATCATTATTTTAAAATTTATTAAACTAGTTGGCATACATGATATGATGAAATGGTCTGCAGAGCAATATATCATTTTTACAATCGACCAGTTATTCGACATGCTTCCTTTTCTAAGCCTCGCCTAATAAAGTTGATATCCGTTTTATACCATCTTTGCAAACTGGTTTAATTAACTTAATACACTCAAGTGATATGAAAACGCAACACGGGAATTTCCGCTATATATTGTATGTACAATATGCTGCTTTTAATC
Source organism: Cyrtodaria siliqua (assembly GCA_037043455.1). Classification (NCBI taxonomy): domain Eukaryota; kingdom Metazoa; phylum Mollusca; class Bivalvia; order Adapedonta; family Hiatellidae; genus Cyrtodaria; species Cyrtodaria siliqua. Next base: position 47,787 of record JAWPHD010005378.1, on the reverse strand, counting down.
GAATGGTACATGGCTACGTAAGACCTTTCCTTTTGGAAAAAATACTAAAACAACAAATAATACAGCAAATAGTATTCCTTCAATGTTTCATTATTCACAGAGTACGCGCTTGGCTCAATCATGTGAGCAAACTTAGGATGCGACATTTTGCAAACTATTTACGTTAAATACAGTACTGAACTAGCTCAATTTTTCAAAGAGCTACTTCAACATTTATGAAGTTCTTGTTACAAAGCGTAGTGTGATTAAAACGTCTACAACATCACAGTTGTGTCCTTTCTCTAGTTAACTGCAACTTTCTTTTTAAAAAACATCTTGGGATTTCTTTGGAATATTATGTGCAATTAAGTGTGCAGTATATACAATATATAGCGGAAATTCCCGTGTTGCGTTTTCATATCACTTGAGTGTATGTTTTGCATTTTCTTGATACTTTCCTTTGAAACAATATAGCGCTTAATCTCGAATATTCTTCATTTTTCAAGTAGGTGGGACTATTTACGCTCGGTAGCGCACGCATAGAAAGTGATTATTCCATTTCAAGGAGGTGAACGAACTGTACACACTGCATGCAGACACTGCGCTTGCATCCGGTGCGTCTTAACAGAAAATGGATATTCCACTGCATGAAGAGACATTGACAGTAGTTATTTCTCTTTTTATTTTTGTTATCATTATAATTGTTGCTGATACTATTATAGAGACGGGAAAATAATGTAAATACAACAATTAATTCGCCTTTTCCTCCCCGCTGTTTATTCGGTCTTGCCGGTATTAAATGGAAAAATCCACGAAGCGTTTTTTTTTCGGCGTTTATGAGTTTTGGCAATCAATGGCAAATTTACCATAAAGCAATAATGCGATTCGTGAATTACGCCATTTACTACCGACGTTTAAAACCGCATAAATGCCGAACACAGTTCTAAACAATTCTTTAATAAAGTAGCAATCATGTAAAAGAAAAAACTAACCTTCAATAGTGGCGGCCTCATCCATTTCACTGATAAATTTGATTGTTCTAGTGTGCATTCAAGGCGATAAGCGTACGCGCTGCACGATCTTTCAGTTTTTCAAAACCCCACAGGGGTTTGTATTAAAAGTCAGATATTGAAGTAAAAAGGTAGTACAATTTGAGTTTTCAGTACTACCATAGGTTTAAATACATTTATTGTTACAAAATAATAAACAGTTAGGAATATGTAAAGCAATGTATTTGCACTATTCAAATGTGTAAAAAGTTTAAAAAAAACAACTAACAGAATGCCATGACTTAAAAAAATGAGCAAAATTGCCGTTTGACTCTTTGAATCACAGACCAAATAACAAATATTAATATGTCTGTGTTTAAATGTATCCTGGTGCGTAACCTAGGATGGCACAAATTGCTGTCCCGCAATGAATATTCTTGTAAATAATGGGTAGTTTTAGTTTCACTCATTATATTTAGATCATCTAAAATAGGAAATATCAATATTTTTCCACACCACAAAAAACATATTAAGAATTTACACTTTCTCACTTGACAATTCGAGCTCCCAGTTGGATTCGAACCCGCAGGCGTGAGAGGCGAGACAGTTTTAGACGCAGCGTCTTCACTATCCCGGCTACGGCGGCAATTTTAGTTTAAGACATAGAGGATAAAAGTGTATTTATCATGTACTAAGGCGGATTCAGGGATAAGGCGGACCCAGCACCCCGACCCTCTAAAATCCCACAAGTATAACCTATGCATGCCGGATTACCTGGGGCGCGCGCCATTTCTACAGAATTCACTAAACGTCATGTAGAAAAACATTTTATTTTCGAAGGATCCTCCACTTCCCACGCCTCCACCCCTCCCACACACAAATACTCAAACCAAAATCTTGGATCTGCATCTGATGTGTACCCTCCTCTCAAAACGTTTTTAGTGATCAATTATTCAGGAAAGCCCCTTTAAAACTCCAGCCGAGTCTGGGTGGTTGTATCGAAGACTGTATTGAGAAAAAATAGTCTGAAAGGTCGATGCATATGACGTATATATTGACAGAAATATAAATCAACGGAAATATAAATAATATGTATTTTTTAATTTGATTTTTTATTGGCTTTTTTTTTACACAAACCCCTCTGAGCCTACTAAAACCCAGGTTGTTATGCAACTTTGAGATCAGCCCCCAACATTTTCTCGTGCTTAGAATTCAGTCTGAAGTAATAGTCGTTATCGTAGTTAGTTGTACAGGTCTACTGAGGTGTAATAGACATGTACAACTAACTACGGTAACGATTACGGTAAGGATTACGATAAAGAATACCGACTAAAACAGAGGGGTTTTCTCAACAGGCAATACGCCTTCAATGCTCGACCAAGCGTTTGCGCATCACTATATATAGGCCAATGAAAGTTATTATTGACTCTGCATGAACTTGTGGGAAAAAGTGGATGGTCTGCCCCTACTACAAAAAAATCGACCGTCATATATAGCCTAAAATGTGCTGAAAATAACGTACACCACAATTCAACCAAACAACCAACCATCATTATTTTAGAATTTACTAAACTAGTTGGCATACATGATATGATGAGATGGTTTGCTGAGCAATATATCATTTTTACAAACGACCAGTTATTCGCCATGCTTCCTATTCTAAGCCTCACCTAAAAAAAGTTGATATTCGCTTCATATCATCTTTGCAAACTGGTTTAATTAACTTAATATGTTTTGCATTTTCTTGATACTTTCCTTTGAAACAATATTAATCTCGAATATACTTCATTTTTGTTCAAGTAGGAGGGACTATTTACGCTCGGCTGCGCACGCATAGAAAGTGGCTATTCCGCTTCATGGAGGTGAACGGACTGTAAGCACTGCATGAAGATACTGCGCTTGCATCCGGTGTGTCTTAAGGTATTAAACCATTAATTATTTTCCCCATAGACACCAATGTTAAAGTGTCACATTTTAATGATTTGCTTCAAATTCAACACAAGTATGGATAATGCAGCAGTGTAATGTTCATATAGAAAACTAATTTTCCACTTGAAAAATCACCAGAAAAGGTGGGATCACAACACATGCAAGAAAGTTCTTGTTTGTTTACTAAACAGGTCAAGGGTTCAGCTGTTTTCATTTATTGACTGTTTTCCTTGCTCACAACGAGCATAGAGTCGAAATTTCAAAAATGTTCATCAGTGATCCAGTTAAACTTATTAATACGCTTCTTATAGTTTTTACATACAACCACAAAATCGAATAGAGATGGTCCAACTTAAAATGCCCATTTTCATCACAAAAGGAGGGATTACTTTTTATTATAGGAACTACATTCGACTACACCTCGGAGGCTTACACCTCGGAGGCTTACATGTAATTAGTGGTGGTAAACATTAACAGAGATAATGGATATCCACTGCACGAAAAGACACAGACAGTAGTGGTTTCTCTTTTCCTTTTTGTTATGATTAGAATTGTTGGTGATACTATTATAGCGACGGGAAAATGATGTAAATACAAGAAGTAATTCCCTTTTCCTTTCACTCTTTATTCGGCTTTGCTTATATTAAATGGAAAAACCCGTGACAGCGTGTTTTTTCCGACGTTTATGTGGTTTTAAACGCCGGTAATCTATGGCAAATTTACCATAAAGCACTAACGCGATTCATGGATTACGCCATTTACTATCGACGTTTAAAACCGCATAAACGCCGAAAAAAATGCGAAAACTGAGCACTCATGTATTACATACATTGTAAAAGAAAAACATAACCTTCAATAGTAGCGGCCTCTTCCATTTCGATGTTAAGATTAAGTATGCATTCAAGGCGATAAGCGCACGCGCTGCACGATCTTTTAGTTTTTCAAAATCCCACAGGGTTTTGTATTTATTTTAAAAGTCAGATATTGAAATAAAAGGTAGTACAATTTGAGGTTTCAGTACTACCATAGGTTTAAATAAAGTTATTGGTGCAAAATTAACAACAGCTAGAAATATGTAAAGCAATTTATTTGCACTATTCAAATGTGTAAACAGTTTAAAAAAAACTAACAGAATGCCGTGACTTAAACAAAAAGCAAAATTGCCGTTTGACTCTTTAAATGTATCCTGGTGCGTAACCTAGGATAGCACAAATTGCTGTCCAGCAATGAATATTGTTGTGAATAATAGATAGTTTTAGTTTCGTTCATTATATTTAGATAATCTAAAATAGGAAATATCAATTTTTTCCACACCACAAAAAAATACATTAAGAATTGACACTTTATCACTTGACAAATCGAGGTCCCAGTGGGATTCGAACCCGCAGGAATGACAGGCGAGACAGTTTTAGACACTATCTCGGCTACGGCGGCAATTTTGGGTAAGATATAGGGGATAAAAGTGTATTTATCATGTACTAAGACTGATTCAGGAATAAGGCGGACCTAGCACCCGCACCCTCTAAAATCCCACAACTATAACCTATGCATGCCGGATTACCTGGGGCGCGCGCCATTTCTACAGTTAGTCATCATTGGATTTAACATAAAATTATTCTGGAAAAATACAATAGAATTCACTAAACGTCATGTAGAAAAACATTTTATTTCGAATGCTGCTGCCCCGCCTCCGCCTCTCCCACACACAAGGCGATGTGAAGTTTATTCCGTTTCCAAAACCTAAACGAAAGTTGGAACAATGCAAACGATGGATTAAGGCTTGTGGACGTCCGCACGATCAGCTTAATATAGAAATAGTAGACGGGAATTATCACACGTTTGTATGCACAAAGGTAAGTTAAATGCTGCATTTCTATTGAATATGCATAAATTTAACCTCCGACACGGAGGTCAATAGACGCTTGAATCTTAGCTACTACGTCATTCAAAAAAGTGCGTGTGCCATTTGTTGTACCGGTCACTTTTGGTCAACCCTCTTAACCGGGCCTCCGGAATACAACTGACCTTTCTAAGTCAATGCGACCAGCCAATCAACGCCGAGCGTGACGTGAACGGGAAAAACACTGGCCATTCTCCAGAAAGTGTTCTCTTGAAATCTACCCTTCCTACTGACAACACCTCGTCTAGAACTTGGGACAGGAGCACAGGAGCACTACTGCTATAGGTAAGTAGTCCGCTATTTACCTTATAGACAATATATAGACCCATAGGGCCTATATAACAAGTGGCTCTGCGACAAATAATTAGGGCGCGGTTTACTTTTTGAAAGTAAAAGTCACTCGCCATTTTTTCTGACTTGCACAGTTTCGTTTCGTCGGAACAAGTTCGCAAGTCAGAATATTATTTCTACAGTCATTAGAGACTAGTAGATATTGATAGGTGTAAGGTTTGTTAGGTTTTTCGGCTGAAATAAAATTTTAGTCGAAATACCACTAAATTCTCCCAAAGTGTGTCGTGTTTCCGGTGATTTCACCAAGACACCGCTTTGGAGAAGATGCGTCATTAGTTTTCGCGGTATTACATTTCCGCAAATTCTATTAAAATTCAAAGTATATAGTTGTTTATTTATATTGTACTTATTGTCATGTCACAAACAATGTCGTCCGGTAAAACCCTGAACGTGTATACGGCTACCAAAGAAGAGTTGCCAACTCTGAAAGGTGTCGGAAAGCACACGGCTACTCTTATTACGAATATAAGGGAGGAGGTCAGAACTGGCGACAGGCAACCACTATCAGTCAATGATTTGCCAACCATTAAGGTTACAAAGGAAACCTGGGAAGAGTATGGGACACAAGGTTTCATCTCTTTCGAAATGCCAGAAGGGTTTGTTGTACCGACCACCCTTTTTGGAATACAAGACAGCTCATAAAGAGCTAATGGAAATGCTGAAACCAGCAGTAGATAGAAACTCAGTGGACATAAAACTCTTGTCCACTCAATGTCAAAAGAACAAAGACGACTTCTTCAACGAATTTAGGCATACAAAGACTCAAGAACAAATAGAGTCGCTGAATTATAGCCAAAACACACAAACTCAGACAATTAAGGCTTTAATTCAAACTCAAAAGGATGAATTTTATGAAATTGGAAATAAAATCGCTGTCGTAAACACAAATCAGTCAACATTGCAGTCTGAGTTAGACACATTGTCTGAAAGAATGTCAGAACTGCCTTGTCATTTTGTTTCCAGGGAGGAAGTAACTGACATTAAAGATAATTTTTCAATGCTGCAACAAGAACAGAAAACCATATATCAAACAATAGACGAGCAAATGTCCGGGGCTAGGCAAGACAGCATGTATCAATGCCAAAACCTTGTTGAGAGATTTACACATCTCGAGAGTACCGTCCAAGGCTTGCAGTCTACTAGTTTGAAACTTCTTGCAAGGCAGCCCCACATTATAGAGAGCACTGTCCAGGATGAGCAGTCTACCAGTAAGACGCCATCTGCAGATTCACTCTCCGAGGACCCCATTATGACCAAGCCAAAGGTCAAAAATGAATTTCTAGAACGCCTGAACATGGCTGGTGTAATGCCTCCAAATTTAATTTATAATAAGCGGAACTCATCGGTCCAAAGAAATGAAAACATTAAAGATGAAATACAAAATTGCACAGGTTTGGCGGGTGAGGAGTCTGCACCTGAAAAATCTAGGGAATTAGCCCCTTCATCCCAACAACAAAATAAGTCATCGACCCGTCAGAGTAGGTCACCAACACGTCAAAGTAGGTCGCCTACTAACCGTCGCCAAAGTAAGTCACCTCCACCCCCTAAAATGGATATTTTCACTGGGGACCCCAAGAAAATGACCTGGCTATCATTTATTGCGAGGTTCGAGCGTACTGCCAAAAGAAGGGGTTGGTCTAATCCAAAGAAACTTGACAAGATATTTGATTGTCTTGGAGAGACAGCCCTTGAATACGCATACAGGTCAAAACAAAGCGACACTTATGAAAACCTTTCGAATGAATTGGGATTACGGTTTAACTTAAAAGATGCCCCCATAGCTTCTAGGCAAAAACTACATGTTATTAAACAAGGGGAGGATGATTCATTAGAGGAATTTTTACAAAAAGTCTTGACAATGACGCTGGACGGATTCGAGTCTGCCGACAACTCTACTGTTCAACAGTTAGCCACTGAGGCTTTCTTGCGGGGTTGTCGCCACAAGGAGGCTGCAGTGGTAGTTATGAACACTTGTCCTACCACAATACAAGAGGCTTGTAAAAAAATAAAGAACTATGTTGCCAACAATAAAGTTGTCTTTGGTAGCAGAGTTTCTTTTAAAGAAAATGTGTTTACAGCTGATGAGGAGATTAGAATCTCCAACATAGAGAGGGATGTATCATCGATCACTAACATGTTTAGGTCAGATGGTCGTCCTTCATCTATCCCATCTCCTTATTATGACCAAAACTGGTCTGCACCTCCACCCCCTTCCCAGTATAGCAACAGGAGTAGGTCTCCACAACGGCCACCCTCCCCATATTATGACAAAAATATTCAACGGCCACCCTCCCCATATTACGACAGAAACCAATCCCCAAAATATCCATATGATCCCAGAGGTTCGTCTCCGATAAATCAAAGTCAAAGGTCTTACAACGATAGAACCAGATCACCCATACGCTATCAAGGTCAAGGTCAATCGGCATATGACAGGGGGCGCTCACCTACAAATTATCAAGGACAACAATCATACACCAGAGATCGTTCTCCATCACAAAACCAAATGTCATATAAAAATAGGGGTCAATCACCTAATTATCAAGACCGAAGGTCACAATACGACAACAGAGGCCGATCCCCTATAATTACCCAAAATCAGAGGCCTTCACCTTATACAGGTCAAAATGCATATGACAACAGACAACCTGCATACGGGACTAATATGCAGTCATATCCTACAACCCATGTTCGTCAGACTCACATAGGTCAAAGTCACACGCAGGACACACCAAGTCGCCCCCTTGACCTATCACCTACCATGGAGCATTTAAACTCCAACGGACTGGGTGCCCTAACGACCAAACCCTAGTCCCACCATTTTTGGGTCGTGATAGCGAAGCAGTGGAGGTGTCTATAAACTTGACTAAAGGAATGGTTGTTTCCATTCCAATATTAATGAATGGGATAGCTGTCAAAGCAATTGTAGATAGTGGCGCAATGGTGACACTTGTTAATGAGGATTTTTTTAGGCAGAATGTTGGCTATTATGAGATTAGTGGGAAGTGTAAATTACAGGGTATTGGAACAAAACCTTTTTACGGACAATTAATCGATAATGTTCCTCTCACAGTAGGAACCATAACATGCTTACACACAGTGTGTATTGCTCCGATTACGGATATATGCATTCTAGGATTAGATTTCTTAAAACCAACAAGCTGCATAATAAATCTGGGCAATGACACAGTTATTTTCGGGAATGAGGTTATTTCAGAAACTACCGCTGACTTAAAAGTTTCTAGAGTTATAATCTCTAAAAGAACCGTCATACCCACTAATACAGTGGGATACGTGCATGCAAAATTAGAATCCCCTTTAAATGGGACCTTCATAGTGGAACCATTGCCTCTGAAACATGCCTTAATATCAACGGTATGTGGCACTGGATTTTCTAAGACCGACATGGATTTGGGATGTCTCAATGGAGTGGAACACAAAATTGAGACCACCAATGAAATCCCGGTCAAAGAAAAATTCAGACGAACTCCACTGATGTTTCAAAAACAAGAGAAAGAATATCTGGATAATCTCTTAGATCAAGGGGTAATAGAGCCATCTGCTTCTGAGTGGTTATTAGCTCCTGTTCTGGTGCGGAAAAAGACTGGAGAGCTGAGATATTGTATTGATTTTAGAGCACTCAATGATAAAACTGTCAAAGACAATTTCAGTATACCAATAATAGAAGAGTGCATGGATTCTCTCTATGGTAAATCAATTTTCTGTCTGCTTGATCTTTGCAGTGGATTTTATCAAATCCCTTTAGAGACAGATTCTAGAAAGAAGACGTCATTTGGTACACGCTATGGCTCTTTTCAATGGACAAGAATGCCGATGGGACTCTGTAACTCCCCAGCTACCTTTCAACGGGCAATGCAACTAATATTGCGAGGCCTAACTTGGGAAGAGTTATTAGTGTACCTTGACGACATCATTATTCTTGGTACTGATTTCGAAGGAACGCTAGGGACACTGCGTAAAGTTTTTACGCGATTTCGGTTAGCTAATCTTAAATTTAAACCACGCAAATGTCAATTTTTCAAGAAAGAGGTCGAATTCCTTGGAAAAGTAATCAACGAGAATGGCATCACTATCTCGCCTGATAAAATTAAAGCAGTTAAAGATTGGATTCGGCCTATAAACGTGCGACAACTGCAATCTTTCCTCGGTTTTATGAATTATCACCGGAATCACATATCAAACTTTGCTCTAGTTTCTGCAGTTCTTTACGAGTTGACCAGTTCAAAAAAAGTTCACATGGGAAAGTAAACATGAGGATGCTTTTGAAACTCTCAAGAACCTTGCAGTTTCTTCACCACTTTTGGCACATCCATCACCTGATGGGTTGTTCATTTTAGATACAGACGCGTCGGGCTACCAAATAGGTGCAGAACTATCACAAGTTTAAAATGGTGTTATAAAACCAATTTGCTACGCGAGTCACGTACTGACGAAACAACATCGCAAATATTGCACAACGCGGAAAGAACTGCTTGCGGTAGTAAAGTTCTGTCGACAATTCCGACACTACTTACTAGGCAATTTTTTCCTTATCCGGACGGATCACAATAGTCTAGTTTGGTTGACCCGGTTTAAACATATAGAAGGGCAACTAGCCAGATGGCTAGAAGAATTAGCTCAATATAATATGAAGATTATGCATCGCAAAGGCACTGAACATGTCAACGTGGACTCGCTTAGTCGTATGTAAGACCTTATTCAAACTTGTGATTGTTATTCGGCAGGTGCAGATGTTAGAAATCTCCCTTGCAAGGGTTGTCCATACTGCCGTCGCGCGCATAAACAATGGGCTCGGTTCGACGAGGACGTGGACGACGTAGTGCCCCTGGCTGTCCGGAATATATCAGTTCTATTAGGGAACGATCAATCACTCTCAGTCGACCCCCGGGACGAACATATTGAATATTTACCATTCGATTCAAACTGGGTTGATACTCTATCGAGCGCTCAATTAAGAATCGCACAGTTAAATGACCCCGACATCGGTTTAGTTGTGCAGCGGATGGAACATATGTATGACCCCTCAATCAGGAAGCTGAAACTCTGTAGCCCTGGTACACGTTCATTATGGTTAACCAAAGACCAACTTGAAATAAAAAATGGAGTTTTGCTCTACTCTTGGGAAACTCCAGATACGTTGGTACCCTCTAAACGTCTAGTTGTTCCCAAAGAATTGCAGAAAAGAATCTTGTTTTTTTGTCACGATACAAAAACTTCTGGTCACTTGGGACAAAATAAAACATTAGACCGATTGAAGAGCCGATTCTAATGGTATGGAATGTCCAGGGATTGTACCATTTACATAAAAAATTGTTCTACATGTAATAAAAAAAAAAGAGCAATCGAACGGCGAGGGATGCATTATGTTCATATCATGCTGGCTACCCAATGGAGAGGGTTCATTTGGATATTGTCGGACCATTTCACAAAAGTCGGTCTGGCAATAGGTACATTCTTGTCATGGTGGATCAATTTACGAAATGGGTTGAGTTGGCTGCGGTACCTGAACAGAACGCAGAGCTAACAGCAAAAGCGTTTCTGCAACGGCTTATAGTGACATTTGGTTGCCCCTTGGAGGTTCATACTGACCAGGGTAGAAATTTCGAAAGCAATCTATTTCAGGCTTTCTGTAAGGTTTTTGAGATTGCTAAAACTAGAACTACCCCATATCACCCTTCGGGAAATGGTCAGTGTGAAATCTTCAATCGGACAATCTTGCAGATGATAAGAAGCTACATCAGCCAAGGGCTGAAATATTGGGACGAGCAGTTGCCTTTAATCAGTATGGCCCTTCACTCTATGAAGAATAAAACCACTGGATTCTCTGCGAATATGCTAATGTTAGGGAGGGAGACGATACAACCCATTGATATCATCTTAGGTCAAATTAAAATGACTCCCCTAGATCCCAGTGGCTGGGTCGAGAACCTAGTGAATAATTTAGATCACGTGCACTCACTAGCACGTGCACAAGTTGGCGAAACCCAACTCCATCAGAAACGCAACTACGATTTACGGACTAGGATTAATAGGTATGAAATTGGAGATGTGGTACACATAATAGACTCGTCTACCAAAATTGGGCTGAGTAAGAAGTTAAGACCACCCTGGAGTGGACCATATCTGGTTGTCCGTGCTCGTCCCCCTGTTTTCAGCATAGCTAGTAAGAAAAAAACGATCCTGGTCCATCATGACAGGTTAAAGCCTTGCAATGACTCCAACCTTCCGTTATGGTTACAAAGGCGAATGCATAACCTGCTCAAGACTTTTCCTATAATACCGGAAGGGGAGGATGAGCAAGAAGTAGACCTGCCTTCAATATCTTCAGACCCGTTGGAGTCGGAACCAGTGATTGACGCGGACACCACATTACCCTATATGTTAGGGGATGATCCGGATGTCACTTTGCCCTACATGTGGGGAAACGAGACCGTAGACGATGTAGATGCCTCCGGTGCCTCGCTAGACCCTTTAAATGATCCGGACCCCCCATATGACCCCCTATATGACCCCAGCGACCCATTAAATGATCCTGACCCCCCATATGACCCCCTATATGACCCAGATGTGGCTTCCGGTGGTCTAATGCCAAACGATAGGAGGTCACGTTTGGGCAGACCTATAAAGTTACCCGCTAGGTTTCGGTAGTATCTGTGAAGAGTGGGGTAATCAGTATTTTATGTTCTTTTACATTCACCCGTGTGCAGGTATACTGGATCAGCTTGTATGTTTTGTCTGGTTGCCTGGACAATAGGTGATTGTCATTAATTTGTCTGTACTTCATGTTCACCCTTGTGCATGTATACTGGATCAGCTTGTATGTTTTATCTGGTTGCCTGGACAATAGGTGAGTGTCATTAATTTCGGTCAAACGGACTGCGGTGGTGGCCCTGATCAGCTTGTATGTTTCGTCGGGACACCCATCGTTTCCCAACGACTACATGATATATAGGGATGGCGACTTAGATCAGCTTGTATGTTTTGTCAGGGTTGCCATTACTGTATATCTACCTAAATTATGAAGAAAAAAAAAGGGGGAAAAAGGGGGGAAATTTCAATCACACGCTTTGGTTGCGATCAGCTTGTAGGTTTTGTCGTTGCTTCGTGTGTGATTATAAATATTAACTTAAATTAAGAACCTCTACTAGGTCTGACGGAATCAGCTTGTATGTTTTGTTCCGTTCATGCCAATAGAGAGACTAGTTTAAATCCACAAGTCATGAAGCTAGGTTTAGATCAGCTTGTATGTTTCGTCTAAACTGCACTCCAGTGGATCATTGGATGGGTGATGTATTTCAGCAGGAATACCTGCTGAAATCTGACGTATATCATGCCCGTTCTCCATCTTATGGCAGACTGTCAACCAGCTTGTATGTTTCGTTGGTGGCCTGTCTTGATGTTGAACATCTTTCGATCATAAATTTCGCTATCATGTTGTACCATAGTTTTACGATAGCCTCATAATAGAGGTTTTGTTATCATTTTTTATCATAGTTTTACAATAGCCTCGCAATAAAGGTTTTGTTTTAATAATCTATTTTCAGTTCTTATAAGATGGCTGAAAATCGCAAAGCTATTAAACATTTAGAACGATGTGAGGTATGCGGGACAAGCTCCAAACATTTAAGAAGGCATTCTCTAAGGTCTCACATACCCTGGTACATGGATTTAACCGCTGCATGTGCGGACTGTCTTCTATCGGAAGGGTGCCAAACCCAATTATCTAAATTTCATCACCTGCATGGGCGAATCAGTGGAGAGGCTATGCTATTGACCTGGTTCTTCCTTGCCAATGGTGCTCTTTGGTTGTTAGCAGAATGTCTGGGCTTACCCTCCCCAAATGGTTTGCTTCTATTTGTGGTGACGGAACATCTATTTCCTCCCACTCTACAATTTTCCAAGGATCAGTTATTCTACCTGGGAGAATTTGATCGCAGAGCGGGATTGGATCCAATCGCTGAACATGAATACAATCTTGTCCCACCTACACGACCATGTATTCTCACCCATTATCATGTTTTAACTCGTCTAATAAGTCGATTATCCCTGGATCAGATATCCATTTTTAAGAATCTGGAAAAATACGTAACATGCGATGGATCCAATCTGCCTATGAGCCATCCCAGAATGAAAATTGCAGCTATTGATTCGCATTTTCATCTGGATGAGCTCTGCAGATCTAGCAAAATGTCCATGCAGCAATTGGAGAGTTCGGTGACAGTCCCCATAAGTCTGAAGTTTGCCATTGCAAATTACGTTTATCCCACCAATTGGTTTTTTATTGAGAAACAGATGAGGGATAATCCAAATATAAGGATTACAGTGGGGGTTCACCCACATCGGATATATGGCAATATCGCCGAAAACCTATTTTCCAGGTTGGAAAGTCTAGTCCAACGCCTTCCGCAAATTGTGGGAATCGGCGAGGTGGGCCTTTACTTTACCACACGCTGTCTCTGCAAAGCTAGTCACAATCGAGCTCAATGTCGTGGGGATAAGATAAATGGCCAGCGCTGGTTCCTTCGACAGGTCTTCTTGTTGGCAAAGAAGCTGGATAAAACATTAGTGCTGCATGTCAGAGACGAAAAGGATGGGAAGGCAGCTAGAGACGTTTTAGCCCTTCTCCAGGAATTAGAAATGACGAACATGGTAATTCACCGTCACTGTTTTGTAGGAACTGACGAGGAGTATAGGCAGTGGAGCACAACGCTTCCACATTGCTATTTTGGTCTTGCGAAGGCTTCCTTTGATAATGAAGGAACAGTTGGAGCCTTACTGTTAATACAAAAACCTGACAAAATACTCTTAGAGACTGACGCCCCTTACTTAAAAATAGACAGGAGACAGTTTTCATTTAACCATCCATGGAATGTTTTCTATACAGCTGAGAGGGCAGCTGAAATATTTGGCATCTCGACCAATGAAATGTTGAGGAAATGCAACAGGAATGCAGCCAAAGTATATGGGTTAACTTGGTAAATGACATTCCTTTAACCTGTAAAGTATTGTGAGAAACCAGTGCATAATACAACTTTCCTGTAAAGTGTACATTAGATAGCAAACTTTGACTGTCTGACATGCAGACAACACTATAAAGGGATACAAATTGGGTGGTCTTGACTGCTGATTGATCAGCTTGTATGTTTCGTCTCTCAGTAGTTAAGAAAATTACATTTTGAGATTCAATTTCAACTTCAGTGATAAGCCTTCGCTTTCTTTAAAACATTGCTAACATCATCTTGGCTGCTGATTGATCAGCTTGTATGTTTCATCCCTCGGTAGCTAAGAAAATGTGTACTAAACAAAATTATTGCTTTCATTTTTGCATCGGTTGACTTCAGCAGAATGCCCTTTAAGAAGATATATATATGTACATAATAATTTGGATCTATTTATTTAATTTTCAACGTTTCTATTTTAAAAACAGGTACTGGAACCTGCGATACTTAATGTAAGTTTTGTGTCACCTTAGTTAGTGCATGGAATCATAGAAACACTTCAGAGATTACCAACATAGTACTCCAGGGAAATATGCAGGTATTGTTGTATGTGTCCTAATAAAATAGATGTGTAATAATAGATTAATAACAATGCATCCTTATATTCAAAGTTTGTTTGATATTTAATAAACTACCTACAGAACATGTAAACCGGTAGTACATTAATGGTTTTCTCTGAAGTGTCCGCTTTATAGCTCTACATTTCGCTGCTTAATTAAAATGCTTGTAATTTCTCCTTTTTGGTTTATAATCACCAAACTTTTCAGTGCAGCATTGCTTTTTGATATCTATCTGTGTATTACTTCTTTTAATAATGCCATGTTGTATTCTTATTGAAATATTAATCATGAAACAACTTCTTTTTAACCCTTGTAGTTTTATGCTTTGCCTTGTTGAACTATTAGCATGAAACAGCTCAGTTTAATATGCAAATACTGCTTATTCAAACCTTATGTTATTTTACCATTATTACGGTTTGTGAATACTGCTTATTCAAACCTTATGTTATTTTAGCATTATGTTGTTTAAAAGCCTTGTAGTTTAAGGCTTTGTATTGAGTTGCTATCGTTTATATTATGTAAATAGGAACACATTCAAACGTACCCAAAATGTCATGTTAAGCATAGTGTATGTATTTTATAACTGATACCTCTATATGGACAAATATCACTAGGATTTAAGGGTAGATTCTAATACAATAATAGATAAGTAAATAAGTAAATAATAAATTGGGCTACATTTTATAGTGAGTTATAATGATTATATTTGATATTGATAATAAAACTCATATATTGCGGAGTCTTTTCAAATAAAGAGGGGGAAGAGTGTTGTACCAATCACTTTTGGTCAACCCTCTTAACCGGGCCTCCAGAATACAACTGACCTTTCTGGGTCAATGCGACCAGCCAATCAACGCCGAGCGTGACGTGAACGGGAAAAACACTGGCCATTCTCCAGAAAGTGTTCTCTTGAAATCTACCCTTCCTACTGACAACACCTCGTCTAGAACTTGGGACAGGAGCACAGGAGCACTACTGCTATAGGTAAGTAGTCCGCTATTTACCTTATAGACAATATATAGACCCATAGGGCCTATATAACACATTATTGTCCAATCGTTCAACAGAACGTGATGATTATTATATGAAGTTGCACGTGGTGTATAAAAACATTGCCTTATTTGGGACAATGTAAACAAAGCCATTTTTTTGACACAGATCATTTTTTTACGGATTGACGATTTAACCGAATTTGTGTTTACTGAGAGGTTGTTCAGATTGTATTTCCTTATTTCTTCAGTCTGTTTAAAGGTGAAATATAGCGTGTCTTTTAAGCATACATTCTGAAATATATGTATATAATATACAATCTGTTCAAATATTACACTTATTGGTTGTCCCGTTTTGTCATAGTAGCCAATTATATACCATAGCGCACACGCTCCGAGTTTCGCCCTTTTTGAAGACAGGTAAGTGTCACGAGACCTGTGACGTCATTGGTACAAAGCGATTAGCGGCTCCGCATTAATTCTGCATTGTCTATGTAGGATTACGTTTTATGGTACGTGTTAAACATGCCGTGTACTGTTGCTGGGTGCAAACGTGTACATACAAAAGGACAGTATAATAATATCAGTTTATTTCGTGTTCTAAATCAGGTTAATGATTAAGATTTGAAGTGTGGGTGGACCGTTGCCGACGAAAATCGCCCGTCTCCTCAAAAAAGTGGGAACCTTCGAAAGACGCGCGAGTTTGTAGTAACATTTTGAGTTGGATTCGTGGGAAGTCATTCCTTTGGTTACTTTTTCGTTGAATTTGGAGAACAAACGGCCATGCCGATTAAAAAAACAGCAGTACAAACAATATTACAAAAAAATGAGAAGTGCCTAACCGAGCAAGTTTTATTCGCCGACTCAACCGGCGTTGAGGAGTAAATAAAAAAATGAGGTAAACATAAAAGTTTTTGTTCTATTTTCTTAGCACTTTATGAGGTATACGTATGCTAAATTGTAGAAAGGTATATAGTCTTAGACTTTATATACACCGTGATTGTTTAACTGTTGAATTAGAAGCATGCGTCCTTACGTGAATCAGTCAAGAGCTAATATAATCATGGTGTACATATAAATCCATGATATAATGTAGCCGTTTTTGTCAAAAGATTGCTAAAAAAGGTTCAGCATATAAATTTAAATAAATCCGGTGAAGGAAACACTACATGTGTCTTTGTTTCAATATATATTTTGTAGGTTTATTTATTTTTAACTATATACCCTCTTCTGCCAGTAGTGTTATATATCTATATCTATTTATATATCGCCGTCCGTCTACATATATCGGTCTCTGGATTTTATTTTTTTTACAAAATACAAGGCAGAAAATTGATAATGTTACTAGCTATAATATTAGTTCAGTAATGTTTTATGGCAAAACAATAACGGCTCTCAGCTCATGCGACAAGTGAAATAAGTGTCTTACAATATATACGTTTTATATTATGGTCAACTTGATCTGTTGGGTCTGTTGTTTCGATCTACATGACATTGTGCATAATACATAATATCGTGCTCATAATACATTTGACTATATTATTTAGATCATAGTATGTTTATCTCTTTGTGCGCGATAAACTAGTTTCCCACGCATCATATATCCGTATCATATATCCGTCTTGTGCAGTACGCGGCTTGCCGCGGCGGTATTGCACCGCTCACGGAATTGCAATAAACAGGAAATGTGTCATAAAACTATGTTTCCCTAAATGGTGCGTGCTTTTGTCATATACCGACGTATGTACCCAAATAAGGCTATACTTCAATAGGGCACCGCAATAGTTGATTAGTCGGTGTGTGGTATATTGTTAGTTGGGGGCACGTGGAGAGCGTGTCATACTGCAAATCCAAATCTAATACGTGCCACTCCTCGAGTGTTTTGGTCACCAGGTGGCATATATATACTCCCTGGTACTATAGAAATTAGATGCTGTCAGCCTGTGTCATTTATTATGTTGTTTTTATTTTTTTAATTTTTTTCATCAATTATGTGAAAAATAAACATGTACTAAATATATTTTTTCAATGTCTACTTTTCGTCAAAAGTAAAGTCCTTATTATCTGACGCTCGTATTAATGTACAATTATTAGACCATGTCCATGCATTCGGAATATGCTGCGTTTCGCGCTTAGTGTACACTACTCAACTTTTATAATCGGTCGCCCAGGTTTTTTAAAAATAACATGAATACTATAAACTGGAAATCACCGAAACACATACCAACATTTTATTAAGTTTATCAACAACGCACTTTAATTCGGCATTTTAAATATTCAATGGACTTTTTTCTCTGTACAAATCACGAACACACATAATTGAGCACATCGGCTTAGCTACCATTAGGCAATATAGGCCAATGCATACACATCAATTTGAAAAATAAAAAAAACATGACCAAAAACGCAATACAAACTGAAGTCGGAGTGGGGGTGGTCGAGTGGGGCGGTGACCCTAGTTTGTCAGGCATACACAAGAAGTATGCATACGTCAGCTACTCCTCTGATAGCCTATAATCCATCATACTACCGACTGCGACTAGGAGGGCTTACGTGAGGTCCCCACCCACTCCTCATCTACTCATCTATGGATACAGCGAAGAAGGGAAAAAATCGAGGAGGGGCAAAAGCGAAGAAGGGCAAACAGCGACGAAGAGCAAAAAGCGAGGAATGCCCACCCCACTATTAAAAGCGAGGAAGGGCAAAAAGCGAGGATTGCCCACCCCACTATTAAAAGCGAGGAAGGGCAAACCACTATTAAAAGCGAGGAAGGGCAAAAAGCGAGGATTACCCCCTCCACTATTAAAAGGGCAAAAAGCGAGGATTGCCCCCCCCCCACTATTAAAAGGGCAAAAAGCGAGGATTACCCCCCCCCCCCCCCCACCCCACCCACAAATCTACCCTACTCACGCGTGTGGATCTCACATGGGGTTCATGAGATTCACACGTGAGATTAACACGCATGATTTAATGATATATGGAGTATATATAATATGTGAATCATACGGTTTTGGTATTTTTCAGTTATCTGTCGAACCTTTTGATAAAATAATATAACAGTAAAGCCCACTGTGACGGTGGTAATATTGGTAGATTGTTGCTAATACTTAACGCATATCTTCTATGTGTGTGTGTATGGAATAATAATGCTTAGCAAAGTATTGTTTTTATTTCAAAGTGGCAATTTATTTTTAATTTATAGGATACACATATAAAACATATATTACAGCAGGTGCGGATCCAGGATTTCAGCTTATCAGGGTGCAGCGCAATGAGGTGGATGGGGTGTGGGTTGGAAGAATTGCTTTTTAAGTGTACTTTTCGGAGTTTATTGGATGGCAGCTGCTTTCGTCCCATGTTTACGCTTTGAATAGGCACCAAGCCCCTAAATCCGCGCCTGAGCAATAACACCATATTTATAAAATACAAAACGCATGCACATGCGCAAATGACAGGGAAGACCAGGTTTTGTGTGTAGATATATTTTATATAATAATGTTTCATGGTCGGCTTTTTACTTGGTTTGGATTTATACTAGGGAATTTGGTGTTACAACTTTATATTGAGTGATGAAATAATGACTAAATAAGGTAATTGAACGGCTCATCAACACAATATAGGTTATTTAGAGCCGCTCCAGAGAGAATGTCAAGTGGTATTATAACATATTCAGTGGTGAAATTGTATGTATTTGATTGATTTGCCCAAGGATCTTTTCAGATTGATTGCAACAGTGTATATGTACATTTGTTCAGTTTATGGAGGATGACCTCCAACCTCCAAACACTTATGACGAGCCAAATAAAGATTCTTTAATTCTACCCAAATCTATGTTCAGTAGAGTTCGTGAAATTCTAAAAATAGAAAAAAAAGTAAAGAAACTCTAGAAGTTCGTAAGAAGAGTTTTAGGCATGGTTTCCAGTCTGCAAGCAAAATGATACATATAAATACATTTTAGCAGTGAGCTTAGCTCTGTGCCCAACTTAACTTTATATTTCTACCCCGCTGGAATACCCCGCCGTTAAATGATACCACAACCAGTCACATACTGACAACGGCCCGACCTGTCCTAGCACTACGCTTTATATGCTGAGCCTCAAGTAAAGGAGTACCATTATTATATAGTCTTTGGAATGGCCCAGCCGGGGACTGAAAACACTATAGTCCAAAGTAGATCCACGGATGGGGATGTATGCTGCTTAAGAACATTCAAACGAAACTTGTTTCGTATGTGAAGCTTGCACTAGGGACCGCCAAATCTTTACCCATGTAACATATCAGATATTTATTAAAGTATCAACAATTCAGTTTCCTTATCAACTGGCATTCCTTATCAATTGACTCTATAAAATGCCATGTTCAATTTTGAATTTTAGTTTAAACTCCACGGTTTTGCATGTAACACTAACAGTTTGTTTCTATGGTGTTTTACGTCATTTTCAACACATATAAGGTTATAAATTATATGACGGTCGCCTGTTTGTGGTGGGTGCAGACAATCCACTTTTCCTGGGTAGGACAAGTACTGTACACCTCCTGCCAACCGTAAGAATTGACACTTCCTCACTTACAAGTCGGACTCCCAGTGGGATTCGAACTCGCAGCGGTGAGAGGCAAGACGGTTTACAACGAAACGTCGTTAACCCCTCGGCCACGCAGGTAAGTATTAAGTATCCAGTAGAAGTTGCTTCTTTACACACACATTGTGCATGTGTATTACCTGTATTTCATCAGTGGATCCGTATGATTCTCACGTATACATCAGTTTATACATTTATGACATCTATGAAACATCTGTAATGTATACCAGTATTTCATTTTTGCATCCGGGTGATTCCCATGCTTACATACGTTTGCTTATGACATCTAAGAAGCATGTATATATTAACTTTATTTCATCCTTGGATTCGTGTGATTCGCACGAATATATTAGTTTATTTATGACATATATAAAGCATGTGTATTACGTGGATTTCATCCTTAGATCCGTGTGATTCTCACGCATATACTAGTTAATTTATTTCATCTATGAAGCATGTGTATTGCCTGTATTTCATCCTTGGATCCGTGTGATTCTAAAGCATACATTCGTTTATTGATGACATCTATGAAGCATGTGTATTACCTGTATTTGATCCGTGTGATTGTCACGCATACATTAGTTTACTTATGACATATAGGTTACATTGTACCATTGCGTTTGTGCTTCCGTGGTGTATAGTCAAATAGTGCATAATAAAAAACGTTTCCCTGCCTTATTAGTGATACAAAATGCATACTTTTGATTGCTTTTTGTTATTATTACCTATAATTCAGCCAAATGATGTATTGTGAACATTGATAAGTGTTTGTTTGAGATATTTAATTATAATTGACATAGACAGTAAAGCGAAAGTAGAAATGGGGTAAATCTATCTGTGACGTGTCAAAATAGAACGTGACGTCATTCAACAGATTGGCTTGTTCTTACATGATACATGACCCCCTGTTTTTATTGCATATTTATATTGGCGGACGCTTGATCGTTTGATTGATATGTGTTTTAAAACTTTCTACGCAGAAAAATGCGCATTTTTTATCTCTTGATATACATTTGTCCTATATAAAACAAAGAAGGAAAATCAATGGTGCAATGTAACCTTTATAAAGAGAGCTAAATGGGATAAATCGATCTCTCTTGGATTCGTACTTAAAATCGAATTTCAGATGAAAACTAGTAAGCAGAGCTCTGAAACAGACACTGCATGTGCCTTTATGTCGGTTTTGAGTATATTTAGTCAGTTTTCGTGTCTAACAGCCCTAATTTCGAGTTTCAGCTTTTTGTGGGTCTTAAAATGGCGTGCCTGGGCTACTTCTTTAATTGAAGTTTAATTCTTTGGTATGGAAATGTAGGCTGCTGTTTGTGGAACATGTTTTCAAAACTTTATCTTCAAAAAAAAAGTTTGGCAGGTTTGCCACCACTAAATCTTTCCCCTACCCCTCAAAAATAGGATATTGTGAACAGTTTTAGAAGGGTTTAACTTGTAAAATGTTATTAATAAACATAAAATATGACTTTGTAGCGTACGGCTATTATCAATTTTGATTTTAGTGGAATTTGTGGCATGTTTGAGCGTGTATACTCAACTAAAAATAGATAATATGCCACATATTGATGGAATTTTACTAAGAAAACACGCTTTGGTGTGCAAATCCGAATATTGTACATATGCAAAGTCCTCCTGGTTACTAAAATGCATGTTTTATTGATGTTTATTGAATTATTTTGATAATTTATCACATTTGTCAAGTATATTGCCAAGAAATGTTATTTCATACGACAATTCAAACAGTGTAAAACGAAAGAAAAAAGCCTTTGAGTTTGATAAATTTCAACTTTTTCTATGCATCTTAAAATGTTCATATCTCGGCCAATGCTTGTTCGATTTGCACAAATTATGCATTTTTGAGCGTGATATATAGCTGAGAATATGAAAACTTTACATTTAAAAATTATGAACTTTTTGTGGTTCTCTTTAAGGTTACATTGCATCATTTTGTTTGTGCTTCCGTGGTGTATAGTCAAATAGTGCCTAATAAAAAACGTTTCCCTGCCTTACTAGTGATACAAAATGCATACTTTTGATTGCTTTTTGTTATTAGTACCTATAATTCAGCCAAATGATGTATTGTGAACATTGATTAGTGTTTGTTTGAGATATTTAATTATAATTGACATAGACAGTAAAGCGAAAGTAGAAATGGGGTAAATCTATCTGTGACGTGTCAAAATAGAACGTGACGTCATTCAGCAGATTGGCTTGTTCTTACCTGATACATGACCCCCTGTTTTTATTGCATTTTCATATTGGCGGACGCTCGATCGTTTGATTGATATGTATTTTAAAACTTTCTACGCAGAAAAATGCGCATTTTTTATCTCTTGATATACATTCGTCCTTTATAAAACAAAGAAGGAAAATCAATGGTGCAATGTAACCTTTATAAAGAGAGCTAAATGGGATAAATCGATCTCTCTTGGATTCGTACTTAAAATCGAATTTCAGATGAAAACTAGTAAGCAGAGCTCTGAAACAGACACTGCATGTGCTTTTATGTCGGTTTTGAGTATATTTAGTCAGTTTTTGTGTCTAACAGCCCTAATTTCGAGTTTCAGCTTTTTGTGGGTCTTAAAATGGCGTGCCTGGGCTACTTCTTTAATTGAAGTTTAATTCTTTGGTATGGAAATGTAGGCTGCTGTTTGTGGAACATGTTTTCAAAACTTTATCTTCAAAAAAAAATTTTGGCAGGTTTGCCACCACTAAATCTTTCCCCTACCCCTCAAAAATAGGATATTGTGAACAGTTTTAGAAGGGTTTAACTTGTAAAATGTTATTAATAAACATAAAATATGACTTTGTAGCGTACGGCTATTATCAATTTTGATTTTAGTGGAATTTGTGGCATGTTTGAGCGTGTATACTCAACTAAAAATAGATAATATGCCACATATTGATGGAATTTTACTAAGAAAACACGTTTTGGTGTGCAAATCCGAATATTGTACATATGCAAAGTCCTGCTGGTTACTAAAATGCATGTTTTATTGATGTTTATTGAATTATTTTGATAATTTATCACATTTGTCAAGTATATTGCCAAGAAATGTTATTTCATACGACAATTCAAACAGTGTAAAACGAAAGAAAAAAGCCTTTGAGTTTGATAAATTTCAACTTTTTCTATGCATCTAAAAATGTCCATATCTCGGCCAATGCTTGTTCGATTTGCACAAATTATGCATTTTTGAGCGTGATATATAGCTGAGAATATGAAAACTTTACATTTAAAAATTATGAACTTTTTGTGGTTCTCTTTAAAGGGAGTACATCAGGCTTTTCGTGGGGGTCTAAGTGTCCGACTTAAATTTGACAAATATTAACATTTTCTATTCTACATGGCCAAAACATAATGAATGAGCCTAAAAATGATCCTTGTTTTGCAAAGAAATTGATTCAGCAGAGTAATATGTGCTATCCTAGGTGACGCACCATGGTTAATTTCAGCATTTTACGTCTGATTCCGTCGTAGCTATATGGTGTATTCAAGGTTTAGACATTAACAACATGGTTCTAACAGCATATTTTGATTGATATAAGTGTTTTATCATGAAATGGAACATTTTTATAATAAAAGATGTTTCTAGAAAAATCCTGATGTACCCCCTTTAAGGTTACATTGCACCATTTCGTTTGTGCTTCCTTGGTGTATAGTCAAATAGTGCCTAATAAAAACCGTTTCCCTGCCTTACTTGTGATATAAAAAGCATACTTTTGATTGCTTTTTGTTATTATTACCTATAATTCAGCCAAATGATGTATTGTGAACATTGGTTAGTGTTTGTTTGAGATATTTAATTATAAGTGACATAGACAGTAAAGCGAAAGTAGAAATGGGGTAAATCTATCTGTGACGTGTCAAAATAGAACGTGACGTCATTCAACAGATAGGCTTGTTCTTACATGATACATGACCCCATGTTTTTATTGCATATTTATATTGGCGGACGCTTGATCGTTTGATTGATATGTGTTTTAAAACTTTCTACGCAGAAAAATGCGCATTTTTTATCTCTTGATATACATTCGTCCTATATAAAACAAAGAAGGAAAATCAATGGTGCAATGTAACCTTTATAAAGAGAGCTAAATGGGATAAATCGATCTCTCTTGGATTCGTACTTAAAATCGAATTTCAGATGAAAACTAGTAAGCAGAGCTCTGAAACAGACACTGCATGTGCCTTTATGTCGGTTTTGAGTATATTTAGTCAGTTTTCGTGTCTAACAGCCCTAATTTCGAGTTTCAGCTTTTTGTGGGTCTTAAAATGGCGTGCCTGGGCTACTTCTTTAATTGAAGTTTAATTCTTTGGTATGGAAATGTAGGCTGCTGTTTGTGGAACATGTTTTCAAAACTTTATCTTCAAAAAAAAAAAGTTTGGCAGGTTTGCCACCACTAAATCTTTCCCATACCCCTCAAAAATAGGATATTGTGAACAGTTTTAGAAGGGTTTAACTTGTAAAATGTTATTAATAAACATAAAATATGACTTTGTAGCGTACGGCTATTATCAATTTTGATTTTAGTGGAATTTGTGGCATGTTTGAGCGTGTATACTCAACTAAAAATAGATAATATGCCACATATTGATGGAATTTTACTAAGAAAACACGTTTTGGTGTGCAAATCCGAATATTGTACATATGCAAAGTCCTGCTGGTTACTAAAATGCATGTTTTATTGATGTTTATTGAATTATTTTGATAATTTATCACATTTGTCAAGTATATTGCCAAGAAATGTTATTTCATACGACAATTCAAACAGTGTAAAACGAAAGAAAAAAGCCTTTGAGTTTGATAATTTTCAACTTTTTCTATGCATCTTAAAATGTCCATATCTCGGCCAATGCTTGTTCGATTTGCACAAATTATGCAATTTTGAGCGTGATATATAGCTGAGAATATGAAAACTTTACATTTAAAAATTATGAACTTTTGTGGTTCTCTTTAAGGTTACATTGCACCATTTCGTTTGTGCTTCCGTGGTATATAGTCAAATAGTGCCTAATAAAAACCGTTTCCCTGCCTTACTAGTGATACAAAATGCATACTTTTGATTGCTTTTTGTTATTATTACCTATAATTCAGCCAAATGATGTATTGTGAACATTGATTAGTGTTTGTTTGAGATATTTAATTATAATTGACATAGACAGTAAAGCGAAAGTAGAAATGGGGTAAATCTATCTGTGACGTGTCAAAATATAACGTGACGTCATTCAGCAGATTGGCTTGTTCTTACATGATACATGACCCCCTGTTTTTATTGCATTTTCATATTGGCGGACGCTCGATCGTTTGATTGATATGTATTTTAAAACTTTCTACCGAGAAAAATGCGCATTTTTTATCTCTTGATATACATTCGTCCTATATAAAACAAAGAAGGAAAATCAATGGTGCAATGTAACCTTTATAAAGAGAGCTAAATGGGATAAATCGATCTCTCTTGGATTCGTACTTAAAATCGAATTTCAGATGAAAACTAGTAAGCAGAGCTCTGAAACAGACACTGCATGTGCTTTTATGTCGGTTTTGAGTATATTTAGTCAGTT
Source organism: Cyrtodaria siliqua (assembly GCA_037043455.1). Taxonomy (NCBI): domain Eukaryota; kingdom Metazoa; phylum Mollusca; class Bivalvia; order Adapedonta; family Hiatellidae; genus Cyrtodaria; species Cyrtodaria siliqua. The sequence continues at coordinate 21,915 of JAWPHD010005378.1, read as the reverse complement.
TTTGTGTCTAACCAGCCGTAATTTCGAGTTTCAGCTTTTTGTGGGTCTTAAAATGGCGTGCCTGTGCTACTTCTTTAATTGAAGTTTAATTCTTTGGTATGGAAATGTAGGCTGCTGTTTGTGGAACATGTTTTCAAAATTTTATCTTCAAAAAAAAAAGTTTGGTAGGTTTGCCACCACTAAATCTTTCCCCTATCCCCACAAAAATAGGATATCGTGAACAGTTTTAGAAGGGTTTAACTTGTAAAATATTATTAATATACATAAAACACAGACTTTGTAGCGTACGGCTATTATCAATTTTGATTTTGTGGAATTTGTGGCATGTTTTATTTCTCACGCAAACATTCGTTTATTTATGACATCTATGAAGCATCTAAATTACCTATATTTCTTCCTTGGATCCGTGTGTTTCTCACACATACAATTCGTTTAGTTAAGACATATATGAAGCATATGTATTACCTGTATTTGATCCGTGTGATTCTCACGCATACATTCGTTTATTTATGACATCTATGAAGCATGTGTATTACTTGTATTTCACCCTAGGATCCGTGCGATTATTGGGAGTACATGAGTTTTTTCTATAACATACTTAAAGCATGTGTATTACTTGTATTTCATCAGTGGATCCGTGTGAATCTCAGGCATACATTAGTTTATTTATGACATCTATGAAACATCTGTATTACCTGTATTTTATCCTTGGATCCGTGTGCTTCTCACGCATACATTAGTTTTTTTTTTACATCTGAAAACATCTGTATTACCTGTATTTCATCCTTGGAGTCGTGTGATTCTCACACATACATTCGTTTACTTAGGACATATATGAAGCAAGTGTATTACTCTGTATCTGATCCGTGTGATTTTCACGCATACATTCGTTTATTTATGTCATCTACGAAGCATGTGTATTATCTGTATTTCATCCTTGGATCCGTGTGATCCTCGCACATACATTTGATTATTTATGACATCTATAAAGCAAGCGCATAACCTGTATTTCATCCTTGTGATTCTCACGCATACATACTTTTATTTATGTCATCTGCAAAGCATGTGTATTACCAATATTTCCTATCCTTGGATCCGTGTGAATCTGACACGTACATTAGTTATTTATGATATCTATGAAGCAAGTGTATTACCCGTATGATCCGTGTGATTCTCACGCGCAAACACTCGTTTACTTATGACATATATGAAGCTTGTGTATTACCTGTATTTCATCCTTGGAATCCGTGTGATGATTCTCACGCATACATTCGTTTATTTATGACATATATGAAGCATGTGTATTACCTGTATTTGATCCGTGTGATTGTCACGCATACATTAGTTTAATTATGACATCTATGAAGCATGTGTATTACCTGTATTTCACCCTAGGATCCGTGTGATTCTCACGCATGCTTTCGTTTATTTATTACATCTATGAAGCATGTGTATTACCTGTATTTCATCCGTGTGATTTTCACGCATACATTCGTTTACTTATGACATCTATGAAGCATGTGTATTACCTGTATTTCATCCGTATGATTCTCACGCATATATTAGTTTATTTATTTCATCTATGAAACATGTGTATTGCCTGTATTTTATCCTTAGATCCGTGTGATTCTCACGCATACATTAGTTTATTTATGACATCTATGAAGCATGTGTATTATCTGTATTTCATCCGTGTGATTCTCACGCATACACTCGTTTACTTATGACATCTATGAAGCATGTGTATTACCTGTATTTCATCCGTGTGATTCTCACGCATAAAGTCGTTTACTTATGACATCTATGAAGCATCTGTATTAACTGTATTTCATCCATGGATCCGTGCGATTCTCACGCATGCATTCATTTTTTTATGACATCTATGAAGCATGTGTATTACCTGTATTTTATCCGTGTGATTCTCACGCATACACTCGTTTACTTATGACATCTATGAAGCATGTGTATTACCTGTATTTCATCCGTGTGATTCTCACGCATACAGTCGTTTACTTATGACATATATGAAGCATTTGTATTACCTGCATTTCATCCTTGGATTCGTGTGATTTTTACGCCTACATTCGTTTATTTATGACATCTTTGAAGCATCTGTATTAACTGTATTTCATCCATGGATCCGTGTGATTCTCACGCATACATTCGTTTACTTATGACATCTATGAAGCATGTGTATTACCTATATTTCATCCGTGTGATTCTCACCATACATTCGTTTACTTATGACATTTATGAAGCATGTGTATTACCTGGATTTCGTCCTTGTATCCGTGCGATTTCCACGCATACATTAGTTTATTTATGACATCTTTGAAGCATGTGTATTACCTGGATTTCATCCTTGGATCCGTGTGATTCTCACGCATATATTAGTTTATTTATTTAATCTATGAAGCATGTGTATTGCCTGTATTTCATCCTTGGATCCGTGCGATTCTCACGCATACATTAGTTTATTTATGACATATATGAAGCATGTGTATTACCTATATTTCATCCTTGGATCCGTGCGATTCTCACGCATACTTTAGTTTATTTATGACATCTGTGAAGCATGTGTATGGCCTGTATTTCATCCTTGGATCCGTGTGATTCTCACGCATACATTCGTTTATTTATGACATCTATGAAGCATGTGTATTACCTGTATTTCATCCGTGTGATACTCACGCATACATTAGTTTACTTATGACATCTATGAAGCATGTTTCATCCGTGTGATTCTCACGCATACATTAGTTTATTTATGACATATATGAAGCAGGTGTATTACCTGTATTTCATCCTTGGATCAATGTGATTATCACGCATACATTCATTTATTTATAACATCTATGAAGCATGTGTATTACCTGTATTTAATCCTTGGATCCGTGTGATTCTCACGCATGCAGTTGTTTATTTATGTCATCTATGAATCATGTGTATTACCTGTATTTCATCCTTGCTCCATGTGATCAGTGGATCCGTGTGCTTCTCAGGCATACATTAGTTTACTTATGACATCTATGAAGCATGTGTATTACCTGTATTTCATCCTTGTATCCGTGTGATTCTCACGTATACATTTGTTTACTTCAGACATATAAGATGAATACATGTATACCACTCAAAATTTGCTAAGGATCACTTTTGTTCTTCCGTATAATTGTATTCGAAATGAATTCACAATAACGATATTAATTTCATTGATACTTCAACAATTTCAAAATTTGAATCAACTCATGAGATCACATGACCATACACTGCCCTAAATGATATTATTTAAAATAGAAATAATGCTATTTATTTCAGCAAGAAATTTAGACGGCAAATTAGTAATCCTTAGCAAATTTTGAGCAGTAAATTATCATGTATATCATCTAGTGAGCGCATGCGGATTCTCATAAAAACAGTTTTTTTATCTCTCTCTCTCTCTCTCTCGTCTGTCTGTCTGCCTGCACCTGTCTGTCTGTCCGTCTTACCTGTATTTTATCTCTAGGGAAAGAACATCGCATACCTAAGAATTCCATGGTTAGTAACTTAGAATTCGGCGAGTGTAAGAATTTCAGCTGTATTCAGCCAGTGTCAGAAAAGTGATAAATGCGAGCTCTGAAATTCTAAGTTACAAACTATGTATATTTTTTATCATGCAACTGTTTTAAATTACATAATTTACCTGAAAAAGAATGGAAATGTACAGCTTAGGCCTACGTCTGCTGCCGTCAAAATAAAAATGGAGGATAGTTTGTCATGGGAAGTAACTTTGGCAAAAAAACGTTTTCGACGTTAAGGTATATTTAATACCGATAATAAATGCAAAATACTTTCTTTTGATAATGTATTTCATTTGTAAATTGATAAGCATAACAACTATTGTGTATATCTGTAGTTTAAATGGCTGATTCCTGACTTTTCAAGTCATCGAATAATAGCGTGTGTAGTACTAGCATAATACAGCAGTTGGGCGGAGTTGAATTGAATTGAATTGAATTGGGTTTTAAGGTGCACCAACACATGAAAAGGTTACATGGCGCCTAACAGGCATGAACATGCCAGGCTCATCTTCCATGTACATCGAGATAAAATATGGAAAATGGGCCTAGAACCTTCTCACCCTGAACTGCAGAGTTGCTGCAAATTCTATCTTAGAAACTCCATTTCATACTGGAGACACGTTTATTGTTTTTCTGCCACTGCTCTTTTGATGCGAGCGAGATAGCACCTGAAACAATGCAGGGATCATGATGAAGACCTTTAATGAACATGAACAAAAAATGATAAAATGAACATGAATTTGGGGGGATTCTACCCCTCTGCCTACCCCTCCAAAGGGATCTGTAGTTGGGCTGAAAATATTAGGTAAGTAGACAGTAGCTGTATTTGTATAGAAACTTTAGTTGCATGATACATTGGTTTATTTACCCCTCTACCTAGGTGAAATACAGGTAAAGCACATACAATTCATAGACTGCATAACTAAACGACTCTCTACACGTTCTTTCAAGTAATATGAGAAGCCGTCTTCAATCACTAATTAACACAGATGATACTGGCCATAATCATTTGTCAGCTAAATGTTAATGGATGGACGGACAGAAACACAACTCTAAAACGGAACACGTCCAATCTCAAGACGAACTTATAAAAACGTTTTCATAGCTTACTGATCACAGCTTATACAACCATTTTGGTAAAAATAAAAATGGAAGACAAATTGAAAATTCACACTTTATTTACTGCCATTTTTTCGAAGTTGATATCAGAGGTACAGGACTACATGCTTAAACCAGAACATCGCCTAATGAGGCTTATACGCCTATATAATTTTTTTAAAAATATTTGTTTAATTAGATTTTTTTTTTCGTTATAACAGAAATATACGTGTAAAACCCAAACTTCTTATTTGAAATTAGTACATTAACTGAACATGCATAAATATTAACTGAACTCAACTCTGTTTAATATGAGGAATAATGCATCCACATATAGCTGTTCTATTTGAAACAAGGGAAAGAAGTATTACAAGCTACCGGTTTGCGTGTAAAGGTGAAAGTCTGTTATAGCAAAACAATATATGTATAATGTTATTGGAATCAACTGATTAAAACGTTAAAACACATACACAAAAATACACAATTTATTTGTATCTATTTCTATCAAAAACAAAAATTTCCCCCTCGAAGCAAATTAAAAATTTACAAAATGAACAGTGAACTATTTTCAACATCAAGGGGATATATCTTTTTTCTCTCTTGAAAATAGCTATAAATAAATAACTAGATGGCTGTCAGCACTTTGTCAGTATATCAAGGTTTTTGGACCCAGAATAAATGACCTTGACCAACTGGCCTAAGTTTCCTTTGAAGAAAAAAAATGAGTATTTAACCCATAGAATGACCTTCAGTGTTAACTTGACCTTTATATTTTAGTATGGTCATGTCGATGTTGTCATGATGAGTATATATTGAAAGCTTGATGAAGTAATATCAAGAAAATAAGAAAGTTATAGCCAACGTTAAGTTTTCGTGAAGAAAAAAATGAGTATTTAACCCATATAATGACCTTCAGTGTGACCTTGACTTCTATATTTCAGTATGGTCATGTCGATGTTGTCATGGCGAGTATATATTGAAAGTTTAATGAAGAAATATCAAGAAATGAGATATTTATAGACGGACAACAACGTGATCCCTATGTATCGTATTTTTCTTCGAAACGGCGACACAAAATACAAAACTTGTATTTCAAATTATGGCGGTATCTTTTACAGCATATATTTTTTTTATCATTTTTAAAATTTAAATGATGCTATCACAGATGCAAACACATCTTTATATTCAAGGCCAAGGCCCATCCTTTATTGTTTTAAAAGGAAACCAGATGTACAAGTGCAACTTATTTTCACAAATAACAAAACTTAAACAAACAAATAAATAAAGCATATTTACATTTTCTTTCTCTATAAGTTAACAATGTATTGTAAACGAGTACAACTTATAACATTTTTTTAACAAAATAACCTCGGGGGAAAATAAAGCAACATTGCCGTGTGTCCCTTTAGCACATCTTTCATGTTACATACCTCCACATATAGGTTGTATGCAGGGTTGGTCTTCTTTTCATAGGTACAGCTTCTTACAGTTGCTGGTTGGGGAAGCTTGATGTCTTTTACTTTCTCATGGAGCTGTTGAAGATCCTGGATTCTGCTGCAATGGCACGGGGACGAGAGGACCTGGATTTTGCTGGACGGGGACGAGGTGAAACAGGATCTGCTGCCTGAGGATGAGGTGACACGGAACATGCTGCCTGACGATGAGGTGACATGGGATCTACTGCCTGATGATGAGGTGACACGGGCTCTGCTGTACTGGGACAAGGTGATACGGAGTCCGCTGCAGTAAAATGCTTTACATTATCTGTGTGTACTTTTCTTTTCTGTGTTTTACCCCCTTTATTCTGTAGTTCCAGGTGAATTCCACTAATCCCTACAACTGTATAGGGACCAAGGTAGTTAGGACCTAATGTCAACCCCTTTTTTGATTGTTTTTTACAGTTAAAAACTAACTAACTTTCTTTCAAACTGAATGGAACGAAATGCCTTCCTGCACTCTTTCTTTTTGCATAGTTCTTCTTCATTCTGCCTTGTGCTTCTACAATGTTCTCTTTGACCTTAAAAATACAATAAGTACGAGGAATTAAAATAAAATACCTATATAATATAGCAAAGTTTTAATCTAACTAATAAAAAGTAAAAAATAAAAGTGACCATGAAAATACACATCTGACACCATTATATTTTTACATAATGAAGAGCCAGAGCCATAACTGTATAATGACTATTTGATTAAGCTAACAGTCAAACATATCTAACATTATTTCACAAATATTTCTAATATTAAGTTAAATGACAGTCAGATATCATTTACTTTTTCTTATACATTTATAAAAGTGACTTCTATATTATATATGCAACTGTCTATTATTCACTTATTTTACTTTTATCAAACACAATACTCTTTAAAATGATTGTGTTCACAAGTACAAAATTGATATTTTTTTTATATAAGGGCAATCCCGGTAATACCGATTTTTTTTGCAAGACAATGAGAAACATTGTTGGGACTTGTTTTCATTAGGATGGTTCTCGGCTTCACTGGAGTTATTTAATGAAATTCATTTGAAATGACCTAGTGTGACACCGGCTTAAAACGGACATGCTAAGCTTCATATGTGAAAATACGGATAGATAAATACGGACACTCAAGCATATCTTTCAAAAAGATTCACATTATACAACAAGTCTCCTACATAGACCTCACTATCATTTAAAGATGGTAACAGTGACTGTACAGAAAAAAGAAAAAAAGAGAGGATATATTTTTAGTTTTGTTATCTGTCTGTATTTGCCATCTGTCTCTGTTTACCTGGATCTGCCTTAATCTAGAGCAAAATCTCTGTATTTACACATAAACAAACTCATCTTACATCTTTTAGTATCAAACCTTCAAATCAAATTTGGAAAAAGATTTGCAACACTACCTAATTGTATTGCATTGACAAGCTAAAATTAGGTTATTTTTTGATTATTCCACGAAAACCAGGTTTTCCATTTGAAATGCTAGTACAGTACCGGTAAGATGAAAATGACGAACAAAAGGTTGTTTTCTTAAACAAAAACAGCAAATTACATAAATGAAGTTGTCGATGTTCTAGTATTAAAGTGCTATGAACAGTTACATATAGAATGACATGTGAATCACAAACATAAATGCATACACAGTAAATGAGACTGTAAAGAAAGACAGGATTTGTCAGTAAGGCAAATATAAGCTACAGACACAGCAAGTTTCATTACAATATCTCATTCCCAACTAAAGTAATTGAGTGGAAATTATTTTTAGTAACAGTGACCTTGCATTGACCCCAGTGACCCCAAATACATTCCCAAGCCTACTTTCCATATAAGGTACCTATACAGCAACTTTCTTTCCAATACCTCTTAAGTTATTGAGTGAAACATTTTTCTATTTTTAGTAACAGTGACCTTGACCTTCACCCCCATCGACTCCAAATACAATCCCAAGCTTACTTTCCGTATAAGGTACCTAAACAGAACGTTTCGTTCCAAAATCTCATAACAAACAAAAGTTATTGAGCGAAAACCGTGTTTCTATTGTTAGTAGGATTCGAACCTGCAGGGTAAGAGGCGAAGGTTGCGTTGTAAACCGCTGCGGGTTCGAATCCTACTGGGAGCTCGACTTCTATGTGAGGAAGTGTCGTTTTTAAAGATGGCAAGAGGTGTACAGTACTGGTTCTACCTAGGAAAAGTGGGTGGTCTGCCTCCACCACAAAATTCGACCGTCATATATAACCCTACATGTGTTAAAATGACATAAAACACCATACAATCAAACAAACAAACAAAATAACAATGACCTGAACCCAGTGACCCCAAATACAATCCCAAACTTCCTTTTGATATAAGCTATCTACACAGTAAGTTTCATTCTAATACCTCATTCTTTACTTAAGTTAATGAGCGGAAACAATTTTTCTATTTTTAGAAAGTGACCTTGACCTTGAACCTAGTGACCCCCAAACACGATCACAACCTTCCTTTCCACATAAGCTACATACCTTGCAAATTTCATCGCAATACCTTATTCCTAACAAAAGTTATAGAGCAGAAACCGTTTTGCTATTTTTAGTAACAGTGACCTTGACTTGACCCGAAATGCAATCCCAAGCTTCCCTTCCATATAAGCTACCTACACTGCAAGTTTCATCGCAATACCCCCATTACTAACAAAAGTTACTAAGCGGAAACTAAGAGTTCGACGCCGCACGCACGCCCGCCAAACGACATACCCTAATCTAAAAAAATATTAAACTATTGGTATTTGAAAATTGTATATCTCAAATGGCACCACAAGACTAAAGGATTAATATATGTAGCAAGTTTAAAGAAGAAAACTGGAATGGTTTCGAGAAATATAAATATCTACCTTCTCTTCAATGGTGGCTTTTGTTTGGCTCCTTGTATCTAGATATTCGTCCACATCTTTGTCGGAAGGCATTGCGGGTGTTGCTGAAATGTTAAGGGAACATATGTTGTATGATAGTCACTGCTTTAACATTCATTTCATTGTCAACTAGAGCTTTTTTGTGAGAAAAACAGATGCCTCCCACCACAGCGCACCTTGTTAAGATATATTTGGTAGTGAATAGGGTGTGTTTTTGTCGGCAAGGACATTGACTGTTGACATACAAATCTAAGGTTCGTTCTCTTTCCACAGGGAGGTTCATAAAATTTGCTTCAGGGGAAGAGGAATTACGATTTGGAAAAGATTTTCATTATGCTGTGCTGTCAGGGACTTTGACCTTTGACCTAATGACCTCAAAATCATCTCACCACAGGCAGTCAACTGATGAAGATTGACAATATCTGCTTTTTGGGAAGTGGAGTTACAGTACGGACAAAGCTTTTTCATGATCAAGTCAGGGTATCCATGACCTTTGGTGACCTACTTACCTCAAAATCAAAAGTGGTAATCATCTAGAGAAATGGACGGACAGAAAGAAAGGCCAAAAACAATGTCTGCCCTATCACTTCGCATGAGGAGAATAAGACAAGCAACTACTAGAGTGTATATTCTTCTGAAAAACTTTTGTTAGTCAATCATTATACAACTTACCGTTTCTGCGTCTACATCTTGGAGCTAAGAAGGATACTTCGCTTCACATTCATACACAAGGAAGAAAGGTGAGTAGTTCGTGGATGACTGTCTTGACACTCGCAAGCTAAAAAGGGCCCCATCTAGGTAATCGTCCAAGTCATCTTGGTTGTCATTCACTACTTTTTTGAGCTTCCTGCAATAATACATAGTTTCAGTAGAGAAATTATCTTCTTTTTAAGTTTCAATAACAATGAAAAGGAGATATATATATCTACTTGCAGCAATACCTGACCTTGTAGGCTTGGTTCTCATTTTAGTAAGAGACACAGCATCTTGTTGAAGAGAAAATTGAATTATATGCGCAATGCTCCTTGCATGAATGTTGACCACAACTGACCTTTTATTTGCGACACATTGACTTTTTAAGATATATAACTGAGATATGTATCTGTGTCACTTTTTGTTAAATCATCTTACTTTGTTCATATGTTACAGAGTAGACAAGATCCTGTCTACATAAGTCGGACAAAGGCTATAGTATTACTTTACAACGTTTACAAGGAAGTCCTCCTGTCGGCAATAAATGTTTAGCCTATACTGCTGTCAAGAAATTAAATGTTAAAGAAATAAATAACATGACAGAATAACGGGTTCTTGCCATATATTGTTGTGTAATGATAACGAATAATGAATTTGAATAAGAAATATGGAAGATGTGAGAATTTAAAAAACCTTAACGCCAAATTTTAACATAAGTGTTGCCATCGGCACCATTTCAAAAAGAAAAAATACAAAGAAGCTGATATTTTTTTCTGATTAAGCATTGGAAAAGTTGATTTTTTTTTTATTTAAGCTTACTGTTTAATGGACTGGTTTGTCCTCTCATCTAACCCATTGGTCTGTGGATGATATGCAGCAGTGACCTTGTGGGCAATATCCCATTCTTTGCACAAACTCTCGTTGACCTTAAATGCAATGATTTGCTTCTTAATTAACATTTCAACACTGACATATTAAGTAAAACACAAAAACATAGCATTCAAAATAACCAATGGCTTTTCCACATAACAGTTGAAATTGTAATTTCTAATAAACCAATCAAACTGGTATAGCTATGCCAATAAAGCATGCGGTAAACATGTATAACCTAAACTATGGAACTATGTGCATTAGAAGTGTGAAATAGATAAAAAAAAATATAGCCCAATTTTGGTTTGGACTTTTGACCTTAAACATCTACAATGTTCATATATGGAGAGACAGATATTGAAACTACACACAGCTTGAATTCTCTTAGTTGTGTTAATAATGATACCTAGGTGTTTAACAGGTTTTGACTATTTTTAGTAATGGATTCCATTTTGAAAATCCAGCTGACCTAAGTTTTTCTTCTGTAATGTACTCTTAATTACAGAAGCATCCATATGAAATGAGCACTGGGGACTTCATTTGAACAAACTTGAGAGAATAATCATCATTTCTGTAAAACAACTGTTGAAAATGTCCAATAGTTCTTGAAAAGAAGATTAATTGTTTTCTCTATATATCATTGTATACAAACTTCGGACTTTAGGGCCAGGACAAATTTGACCATAGGTTTTGGCTACTTTTAGTAATGGCTGCCATTTTAAAAGGTCTGATTGACCTAATTTCTTTTACTCCATATAACAGAAGCATCCATATAATCTGAACAAAACTGGTTTAGTGGTTTTGTTAACGCTTTTTCCTAAATAAATCTATGTGAAAAAGCAAAATTCTGTATACAAACTTTAGGTGCCAGGGGCAGTATGTGCCATCTTACAGCTCCTAAGATAATGTTCAGTGGCAGATTTGAAATCTGCAATTTGAAGGTCTATTTAATAAACTGCAGTATGTTAGCAGCTTAGTGCATAGCTCATATTTATTATAACGATAAATTGATTTTTTTTCCAGCCATAAAATGTAAACTTCTGATATCTTTTAAAGCTTATAATATTAGCAGAAATGAATAGCGTATGCAGAAACTATTTTCAAGGTTATGCTTAGATTCAGTGAGACCTTTAACATATCATCAAAACAATATGCCCTTGATGGCCTGTAGATGCCCTGACCTGGCAACAACAAGTAACAACAGGAAAAACAACAAGACCACTTTACCATAACCCAACAACAACAATGATTTCCCTATATAACTCTTATGCAAGGTTATGCTTAGATTCAGTGAGACCTTTAACATATCATCAAAACAATATGCCCTTGATGGCCTGTAGATGCCCTGACCTGGCAACAACAAGTAACAACAGGAAAAACAACAAGACCACTTTACCATAACCCAACAACAACAATGATTTCCCTATTTAACTCTTATGCAAACTGTGGCCCCTTAACAAGCTAAAGAGCAGGGACAAGTGTAACACAATATACCCACTCATTTTATGGTGAGGACAAGGCTTACATACTATATCTATAATCCATTTAAACTTATATTATTTTGCATTATTTCGTTGTCTTTGTTTAGTTTGCATACATTTGCACAACTGACTGCACCAGTCTTAATTATTTTCCAGAATGCAATTGTTTTCATCATTTATTACCATTGATAAATCAACATACCGAAATCGGATTCAATTGTGGTACAGCAGCAGGTCTAAAGGGGTCATTTTTCTGGAATGACTCACATTCCATAACCTAAAATAATAAGAAAGAATGAAAACTTGTTAAAATAGATAATCATTATAACAGTCAATTATAATGAAATATGTGTCTCACAAATGAAATTAATGATATAGCATATTAACACAATAATTCACTAGAAATTGGGAGTGCTTTTACAAATTAAATCTAAAGCTGATCAAGAATTAATCCAACAAAAAGAGGCCGAAAGGGCCTGTGGAAGCTCTAGGGGCTAAAGATAAAGTTTATGTACAAGGGGCCATAACTCTGTCAAAAATCATTCAACCGGAACATGGCGATCATATACGCAACTAGGCTTGGTACTGATCATCAATCTGGAAGGATGGACATTCATCCGAACAGGCGGACATGATTAGCGCTATACATGTATGCCCCCTCACCATAAGGGCATACAAATCAGTCCCTATTTATAATATAAAGCTATTTATAATATAAAGGGTAATATATCAATATATACTCATGACTCACCCAGTTTTTAGCATGGTGAACTTTTTCACCAAGCTATAGTTACCGTGTTTTTTCACGAATCCTAACTACAGCCTCACTGATGAATCGACGCATTGCATGGAAAAGAAGACCCATATTTTAGAAGGTGTTTCTTCTTTTCTAGTGCGGATACAAATATGGTCATGTCAATTAGAAATTTCAAATAATTACTTCGATATATTGTTTAAGTTATATATTGTTTATGTAGCTATTTCATCTACTGTTCCATCGTTTTGCTGTGCGGTCTATAAATAGATCAATCATCACGTGATCATCACGTGATCTTGCATAAAATGTCCAACAATATATTCATACGCCGTATTGATATCTCTCCTAGGATAGTTTATTGAGATTTGTAACCAGTTAATTTTTATAATTTATTTCTCTTGCAACACCATCAAACGCATATCTTCCATCTCGCTTGGATTTATATATTTAAAAACTATACATATATGTTGTGACATGGCCTTCATAATATTCATATAATATTTAATAATTTTGGTCACTAATGGTTATATAAGCAACTATCCTTTGTAATTCCTTCTCCAATTGCGCGCGAAATTTCATCTGGTACCCTACTGGTACACATCGCCTGTCTATACCTCGATAACACGGACGGTAACCATTCCGGCGCGTCTCTTTGAATTCTGAACAATGTAATCGTATGTGGTCTTTGATGTTTAATGAATACAAGTGTGACAGAACAGAACGCCGCCAGAATGTACCGAAATTGAATCCCATTAGTTGAAATTGCGTAGCTTTGACAGAATGGCGGGGAATTTTGTATCGGAGTTCGTCTCAAATAGCTGAGGTCTTCCTCCACCAATTAAACTGGCCGCCATACATAACTAATTGATCTGTTGGTAAATGGCGTAAAACACCATGCAAAACAAATAAATAAATAAACAAGAGGCCTAAGAGGGCCTGTGGACGCTCTACTGGCTAACATGGCTCTTATAACATCAATGAAGTGAGTGACTGCCATTTACGTTTTTTTGGAAGTTTCGGGCAAAAAACAGCTTTTGAACTAAATCAAGGGCCATAACTAAAGAATCTTGTTAAAGTTCGGTAAAGATCAGATGAAAAATGAAGGCCCTATTGTATTAACGAGGCAAAATATAGCATTTTTAACTAAATCAAGAGCCATAACTCCTCTGTTACTGGTCCGACTGGTCCAACCTAGAGCAAAAAAATAATTCAATTTTTTTTAAAAGACAAATTAAAAAATTAAAACAAGAAACAAAAACAAAAACAAAATTTAAAAAAAAAAAATAAAAAAAAAAAAAAATAAAAAAAAATAAAAAAAAAATAAATAAATAAAATTTAAAAAAAAAAATTGAATTAAAAAAATTAACAAAAACATTTTGAAAAAAGTTTGGTAATGATCGGATGAAAAATGAAGGCCCTATCGTCTTAACGAGGTAAAATATAGCGTTTTGACCTAAATCAAGGGCCATAACTCCGCTGTTACTGGTCCGATATGTTTGGTTTTCGAACTTGTTCGAGCTTTCATTAAAAATTAACAATCTGATAAAGTTTGGTAAAGATCTAATGAACAATGAAGCCCCCATCGTCTTAACGAGGCAAAATATAGCATTTTTAACTAAATCAAGGGCCATAACTCCCCTGTTACTGGTCCGATATGGCTGGTTTTCGAACTTGTTTGAGCTTTCATTGATATTAACAATCTGATAACGTTTGGTATAGATCGGATGAACAATGAAGCCCCTATCGTCTTAAAGAGGCAAAATATAGCATTTTTAACAAAATCAAGGACCAGAACTCTGATGTTACTGGTCCGATATGGCTGGTTTTCAAACTTGTTCGAGCTTTCAACGACATTAACAATCTGATAAAGTTTGGTAAAGATAGAATGAACAATGAAGCCCCTATCGTCTTAACGAGGCAAAATATAGCATTTTTAACTAAATCAAGGACCATAACTCTGCTGTTACTATTCCAATATGGCTGGTTTTCGAACTTGTCCGAGCTTTCATTGATATTAACAATCTGATAAAGTTTGGTTAAGATCGGATGAACAATGAAACTCCTATCGTCTTAACGAGGCAAAAAATAGCATTTTTAACTAAATCAACCTGGCTGGTTTTCGAACTTGTCCGAGCTTTCATTGATATTAACAATGTGATAAAGTTTGGTAAAGATAGGATGAAAAATGAAGGCCCTATCGTCTTAACGAGGCAAAATATAACAATATAGCATTTTTAACTAAATCAAGGGCCATAACTCCGCTGTTACTTGGCTGATCTGGCTGGTTTTCGAACTCATCCGAGCTTTCATTGATATTAACAACCTGATAAAGTTTGGTAAAGATTGGATGAAAAATGAAGGCCCTAACGTCTTAACGAGACAAAAGTTAACAACGGACGACGGACGACGGACGGACGACGGACAACTCGGCATCCCATAAGCTCTGCTGGCCTTCGGCCAGTAGAGCTAATAAAACCGAAACCGGTTTGATGAATCTGTTTTGGTAAATCCGTACGTTATAATGAAATGCTAAAACTGAAAATAGATTTTAGGAATACTGTAGTTCTGTATAGCATTGCTTTGTTGATATTATAAATGAATCTGAATGAATAAGAAAATTAGTGATATATATATAAAAATACAACATAAGATACACAATCTGTAATAGACCAAAAAAGAGGTGTATTTCCCCTAGCAGCTCTAAATAAAATAGGTAGGTGGGTAGGGTGTTTCTTTTGCTTAAAAATGTTTAGGGTCGGTCGGCTTTGTCTCTATTGGCTTTATCTCAATAGTCTGAGGCCTAAACAATGTTTGCTTCTCCTTTTGTGACCCATAGGGATCTGTACAATAAACATTTCTATGTATTCACTCAATTTATTAGCTTTCGGCCAAAGGCCAGAATGTACATTTACCACTAAACCACTACATTATTGCTCAATCCAATGTATTTAAGGAATACACTTTATTTTTTAACATTCATGGCACTGAATAACATCAGGTCACATGCAAAGTAAGTGAATCGAGAAGGGATTGTTAACTTTGCTCGCGACCTGATGCTATTCATAGTCCCATTAATGTTTAAAAAATAAAATGTATTCCTTAAATACATTGGATTGAGCAATAATGTATTATTATTGTACTCAATCAATACCCATATGTCCCGTTTCTCAGCACCTATGTTTATCACGACAAATGGGACAGCGTAAACGTTTAGCCTCGCCTTCCTAACCTTTTATGGTATAGTCACGTCAAACGTCAGTTGTTTTTTCTTGAAACGTCATAGTTTTAAGAGCGCGTGAAGCAATTAAAATGTGATTCATGTTCAAATGGATGTTTCTAGTTTTGTATGTGTTATACAAGTACTTACATTAGAAATGTAAATATAAATGAATGAAATGATGTCATCATGAACAAAATAATAATAAGAGTAAACACACGGAAATATTTACTAGTCATTAATATGTTGTGAGTGTATTTTTAATATGGTTTGTTGTTTAACCCTTGTTAGCAAGTAAATATAAATTACTTGGTAAATAAAAATAAATTGTGAATGCCTTTTTTTCTTTATGAATATTTTAACCCTTGGGTAAATTTTAATATTAAAAGCCTTAATATGTCTTGAAATCATTGAATTTAAATCTGTCATTCAAAGCCTGCAAATGGCAAAACATTATCTGTGACCAGTGTACACAAGATCAGCTTTTGATTAGTAATACAGGATTGTCAGTTTTATTAAGTTTATTTACTATTGAATGTTTTATTTTTTTAATGAAATAACAGTTAATACATGGAACATTCAATACACACCTTGTTCCAAGGTCCAGCCAAGGTTCTGTTTAGCCATCCAAAGTTTGAGGACAAAAACAAATTAATAAAAAAAAATCCCTACCATACCTAATTTTTATGAAGGTTTTACACGAAACAAACACTCTTTTTAGGCCTGATCTGTTGTCATTCGTAGCATCATTGGCCGAAGTGTTCCGAATGATCCGTCTTGAATCTGCACGAATCCATCCCGAAAGCAGGATTCCCGGTTTCTCAAATCTTGTTCGGGATTTATCAAAACTGTTGTAAAGAAACAGTATGGATTTTGAATCCAGTTCCGGTTTCATTTCAGTGTAATCAAACACGACATTATTCTAAGACGCAATTTCATCATAGTTCACCATGCTCTCAGTACCTTCGGTACTTTGATTTACATCTTCAGTTAAACCAGGCCAGTAATATCGTTCACTGATTGAGTAGATTGTTGTGTTGATACCCGGGTGTCCACCGATTTTACTTGTATGGATTTCATGGATAACACATTCCGTCTCACCAGACTTGACAACTTCAACCAATTTCTGATGTTTTTGCGAAGATACCTCGTTGTTTAAACAAATTTTAGAATAAGACATTTTATAGAAGAAGCACCAATAAAAAATGGCAAAATAAGTTTTTTTAGGGGTTTTCTGCTTGTTAAGCCCAAAAAAATGGATGACACACAAGGTTTCTTTTATTTTGCATTTTTGGAAAACTTACGCCCCCCCCCCCCCCCACCCCCAACATGAAATTCTGGATCAGCCTCTGTGTAAGAACTGCAACCCCTAGGCCGAGGCTAAATTTGATCTCTGGATCATCATTTGAACAAACTTTGCAGAGGACCATATGCTTATGCTATATGAAATATATGACAGCTCTGTGCCTTGTAGTTTCAAAGAAGAATGTTTTTTAAGTTTTTACCTATGCAAGTCTTTGTAAAACATGCAAAATATCTATATACAAACTTTGAACACCCAGGGCACCCAGGGCATGACCATTTTTGACCCAGGGGACTTCATTTGAAGTAACTTGATAGTCCAGGGGTTGGCAATCAATAATAAAGAAAAACTATCAAAATCTGTTTAATGGTTCTTGAGAAGATGTTTTCAATATTTTATGGTAATGGTGGCCATCTTGGATGTCGCATGGACCTAATGATTTTTTTTCAATTCATGGGCAGATATGACACTTCAATACCATCAAATATGCATGGTTGAAAAATTTGTCCAAGATATTATTATTATACATGTGCTGTAAGCAATTATTTAAGATGGAAAAATAGTGAAGTAGCTTCAATGCATACAATATCACATTTGATCTAGGCTTCATACAGGTAACATCGTTAATATAAGCTTCCGAATATATTTCTTAACTAGAAATGTGTCCATTATATGTGTTCAAAGTCAGCATATGCAACAATAAATGTGTATATGAAAAGTATTTACATATATAACATGTATAAGATAACTCACTGTCCCATCATATTTCAGAGCACTGTCACCATCACATTTGAGAAGGTGAGCCAGTGAATGGTCAGATAAATATGTAGGAAAACAATGACAATTGGTTTATCATCCCGCTTTGTGTGAAAGGCTAGGTCTAATGTGGAGCAACTGATATGGGTAGAGCCCTGCACCAGTTGTATATATGAATTCAAACATGGACCGTTCCAAAAGTTATTGAGCGGAAAAGGGGTCATAACTCCTTCAGAAATTGACCGATGTTGACCTAAATCGAACTTGGCCTGTATTTTATAATTACACAGCTAAACACCAAATATTAATTACAAACATGGACCCTTTCAAAAGTTATTGAGCGGAAACCAATTTGTTGCAGAAAACTAAGTCGAAAAGGGGCCACAACTCCTGCATAAAATGAGCAACGTTGACCGAAATCTAACTTGACTTGTATTTTATAATTCCACAGCTACACACCAAATATTAATTACAAATATGGGCCCTTTCAAATGTTACTGAGCGGAAACCAATTTGTTGCCGAAAACTAAGTCGAAAAGGGGCCACAACTCCTGAATCAATGTAAGATGGTAAACAATCTGAATTACCTTCAACCTTGTAGTTCTTTGATTGCTGTCTGAGCCAATTTGATTGATTCTGCGGCATATAAGATGGCTTTAACTTGTGCTGAATAAAATTGAACAACTCCTCATATCTTACTGGATCCATGACTGAATTAGGGCATGAACAGATTGCTAGTGATTCTTAGATGCAGATTTAAATGACTATATATGCATGGACAGGTCTGCTTGTACCTTTATGACATCATAACTCGTGGGTGAGCAGGTGTGCCAGAAGGTGCCAGACATGAGTGGGTCTTGGGGGAACTTTGTATATTAGATTACTGTGCACATCTATTTTATGACACTATCTTATCTTTAGGTGCCATAAAGCACAACCATAAGTCTTCAAATAACACATTTGCATATTGGCTCATTATTAAACCCTGTGGTGACACAGTGGACACTTACATGTGGTCATAAAGACTTTCACACCTGTACCACAGCCCCAGCATGGTGTCAAATTCCACTTTCCTGGGAAAATAAAGAACAAATTAAGCCTCAAGTTTTAAAATAGTTCATAACTTAATAGAATTAGATGTAAAATTATCAAAAAACAATTAAATTTCCCAAAATTGTCTTTTCTGTAAAAGTTCAGCTAGAAATATTATTCCCATGATAAGTCAATGTATATGAACTCAAAATATGTGGAGAACATTGATAACTTGAGTAAATGTTTATTTTAAAAATGTATTCCAAAAATTTCCAGTAAAAATATTAAAAGATGATGATAAAATGTGCCAAAAATTGCATTTCCTGTTAAAATCTAGCTTGAAATATTATTCCTGTGGTAAGGCAATGTATATGAAGTCAAAATAAGTAGAGAAAATTGCTAACTGGTGTAAAATGTTTATTTTATAATAATATTCCAAAAATTCCATGAAAAATTATCCAAAAACAATGAAACAATGAAATGTACCAAAAATTGTATTTCCTGTCAAAATTCAGCCTGGTATCCACCATAATCGAACTCAGCATACACAAATTAATATAAAAACACCAAGATATTACTTTTAACTTTTTAATGTGAGTTCTTCTATAGTCTAGTCTAATGGGTTAGCATCTGTTTTTTTACCTTTGCCAGAATTCAAATTACATTTTCCATGTAGACTCTGCACTTTAATTGTTAAAATTTCCAAATAAGAAATTTACTTAGCTTGAGTTTAATATAATATGGTCTATCACGATCGTATTTGGCATTACCTTTTTATGGTCATCACAGTGACCAAAATCTGTACATGTACTTCATAATGGAGTTTAATAAATTAATACCTTAATTGGCTAATTCAGAAAAATGTGAAAGTTAACTTATTAGTTGTACAGTTTGCTTCCAATCAATGCCGCTAAGCATGTAGTTAAAGAAAAAAATGAATTTCACTTATAAAAAAGTATAATTGCAAAGGAATAAGATTGAATTGGGTTTTAAGTCGCACCAACACATGAACGGTTATATGGCCCTAACAGGAATGAACATGCCAGGCTCATCCTCCATGTACATCGAGTTGCTGCACATTCTATTGTAAACACTCCATTTACGCTGGAGCCACGTTTATTGTTTTCTGCCACTGCTCTAGTGAATTGAGCGAGATGGCACCTGAAACGATACAGGGGTCATAATGAAGACCTTTAATGAGCATGAACAAACAATATTCCATACTGATCATTTAAAAAAAAGTCCCACATCAATATCATTTATAGTTTTCAAGAAGTACTCACTACAAACTTGTTTTTTGTAAACCTATTTTTAGCTGTGGCGGCCATCTTGAATTTCCAACCAACCTAAAATGTTGCTAGGATCATTTAGACATCAAGAGGAGCAACATTCCTGTGAAGTTTCATGGACATCCGTCGAGTAGTTTCAGAGGAGTAGTCGCTACAAGTTTTTACTAAATAACTCTATGTAAAAAAAGATGGCCACTGCAGCCATGTTTAAAGTCGAATCAGAACGATTTTCGACGAAAAATAACATCAGGTCATGCTGATCATTTTAGAAAAAGTTCCATATCAATATCACTTATAGTTTTCAAGAAGTAGTCGCTACAAAATTGTTTTTTAAAAATCTATTTTTAGATTTGGAGGCCATCTTGGATTTTACATCAACATGAATTTTTGCTAGGATCAACTAGACTTCATGGGCAACATTTCTGTAAAGTTTCATTAAAATCCATTAAATAGTTTCAGAGGAGGAGTCGCTACAAAAAAAGTTTACGGACGCACAGACAGACGGACGGAAGGACGACGGACACCGTACCATGGCATAAGCTCTGCTGATCTCTGATCAGTATAGCTAAAAATAGATCTTAGTCGCAGATTACGATTTACTTTCATAATCAAAACACATATTTAGAGAAAACCGGTATGAAACAGTATGCTAAAAAATATCAGAGTATACATTATTTTGAGGTCCGTATCACGATACACGGATAAATCAATAATACCGCACAGCACTACTATTCAACAATTTCATTGTAAAACTTGTATGTTTGCATTTTTTCATCATTCACCTCGATAGCTATAACTATAACAATGCGCTTGGTAACATCAATAAAATATTTTCCATGACGTCAATTTACACTATAGCAATGGGTAAACTCTGTGTAAATCAAAAGATACAGGTTGTACGTGTTGCCTCTCTTTGGTTAAAATATATTACCACGGTATATTTTAACTGCATCGGCTAAAGGGTGAAAAACATATGATGCCAAAAGGTTATTTTTTTATAATTATTATAAGCAGTATGCGCGCATCCACAACGCCATATAAGGCAGTAAACACAATTTTCGGAAAAATCCCTTTTGTTTTTGTCTGCTTCCAATCTTCAGTGCTCCAGTATTTCGCTTATCGCCTTGACTGAAAATTATATTGGGCTAAGGCAAAACTAAAATGGTTTGTTTCCGACAAAGGCTTCAAAAAAAAAATAGGGTAGGTAGGTAGTCAATTTTTTATTTTTATTTTTTTTATTAATTGTCTTATTTTTTTTTAATTTGATAAAACGTACTGGGCAAGGTATAACTACCTAGATAATACATGGTTATGGCCCTTTTACAATATTTGGTAATGTACACTGGAAATCCCAGGGGTTGTGGGTTCAAATCTTACTGGAGGCATTTTTTTCCTTAAGAAAACTTGGTTCAACTTTTTATTATTATTTTTATTTTTTTTATTTTTCTTTTTAAATTATTATTATTATTATTTTTTATAATATATGTCGAC